>NDGN011296764.1:0-14884 GCA_002564285.1 Tympanoctomys barrerae
CTGACCACAGAGCGCACAGACCACGGAGCCCACTGACCACTGAGCACACCGACCACGGAGCCCACTGACCACAGAGTGCACAGACCACGGAGCCCACTGACCACAGAGCACACACACCATGGAGCCCACTGACCATGGAGCACACTGACCACGGAGCACACAGACCACTCTAGCCGCACCCACGGCAGGCATCACGCGTCGATGCCCGCACTCCTAGCTGTAGGATCACGCTGGTCTCAGGGTCAAGGCAGCCAGAAGCCATCAAGCAGCTGAGGACTGCAGGTCGCTGAGGACCCAGCGGTGGGAAGACCCCAGAGCTGCTGCTGCAAACTTAATTTCTATGGAACACTGAGGACAGATGCCACATGAGCCGGAAGGTGTCACTGTCATGTCGCGGACAACAATCCTGTCCTCTACAACTGAGTGAAGTCACGGCTGAGCAGGAGGTAAATTTCGTCTTTGGTGGGGAAGTTGGTCAAGGGGCTGGTTCTGACATGAAACTTCGCTTCCAGGCTGGCGGCCGTTGCCGGCCCATCACGGTGCTCTGGGAACTGCAGAGCCGGGAAGGAGGCTGTACCGGACTCTGAGAGCGGGCTTACGGCTCCGGTCACGGCTACGCAAATTAAGACCATCCCCGTATGAGGCGCTCTGTTTCCGGCCTCACGGCCCACTACCTGCTCTCGCTCTCTTTGTGAAGGAAGAACGCATCGTGATTGGAGCACGCCTGCTCTTTCATCTGCCAGGAAGCTATTCCGGATGGTGGCTGTCGCCGCCCCTGCCTTCTCACCCTGGGCTGACAGCTCCTCAGGCTAGGGCTGCGAGAGGCGCGTCTTCTTCTACTATATCCGCAGGACTCCATCCTTTGGACTTGGGGTGTGGATCAGGCCCCGCTGGTGCTCGAATCGAGAGCAGGACGGAAGGACAGATCCTGCAAACACCCGCCTGCACCCCCAGGCTGGGGGCACCTCGCGCGTTCCCGTCCACCGTCGGGCAAACGCCAAGCTACTGCGACGGATTCCTTCTCCGTGCCGCAAAACTGCAAGCGACAACAGCGAGGACGGGCACGTCGTGGGGACTAATCTGCGGCGGGCACCACCGGGCAGCCAGAGACGAGGTCTGTGCTAAGCCTGTGCTCGGGCCCAGCACGCGGCCGGCCGGCTGCCCCGATATCAGCAGGCTCGGGTGACCTCCCGCTGCCGTCTCTAACGTGCCACGGGGGCGGTGGGTCTCTCGGGACAGGGACACGGTGCGGCTCCTCGTGCGTTGCTTGGCTGAATGTAATGCAATTCCTTCCTGCCAGGAAAAACATGCGTGAAGAGCCGAGCTACACAGCGTACCAGGGAGACGGGAGGAAAGAGGGCGTCCCAAGAGCTCAGGGGCAGCTGGGGTGTCACCATAAGGAACAAGAAGTCTCAATCTGGAAGGTTCCAGAAGGTGCCGGAAGGTGCCAGAAAGCACCGGAAGGTTCCAGAAGGTGCCGGAAGGTGCCAGAAAGCGCCGGAAGGTTCCAGAAGGTGCCGGAAGGTTCTAGAAAGCGCCAGCAGGTTCCAGAAAGCGCCAGAAGGTGCCAGAAAGGACACAGAAACGTTTAGCAGCAGGAACTGGACCGGAATAGCTGAGCCTTGGAAGCACCCGATTCCTCCATCGGCAGATGATCGGATGAAGGACGTGGTCTTACCTCACGGAGTACTACACAGCCACGAACATGGGTGGGCCTGAGTCCTCTGTGGCACAATGCACGCATCTGCAGACTATGATTTCAAGTGGAATAAATGTGACACACGCGCCGTGGCCCTGCACCGTTTCTCTTGTATGTGAAACACAAGCTGTAAATAAACAGCGACGTGACCGAGATCAGAGGTAGGGAGGGAGGTGGCTTTTCCTCAAAGGAGAAGAGGACCAAGAGATGGCGGAAATGGGGACGGAGGAGAGCGGACGGAGGCAGAAGGAACTAAGACGCGGGCTGTGCCCGCGCTGCCCTGGCGCGGGGAACGCCGTCCTGACCCGCTGCCCACGTGGACGCCAAAGACATGGAGCTGTGCTCAGGGTGTGCTTTGTGCTGTGAGCACATTTCCATTTTATAGCATGATATGACACGCATGTAAATATTCACAGCCTCAGGTGGGCTCCGGGTGTGCAGGAGCACTAGTAAGTTCACCTACAGCACGTATCTCATTGTAAATACATGGAAGACATTTTTATATCAGATAAATCATGTATTTACAATCTATGTAACTCATGATGTGTTGGTGGTATGTAGAAAAAAGCTACTTAATAATAAAAATTGTCGGGGGCCTCGCCCTAGCTCACCTCTTTAAGTGACTTCTTAAACAAAGCTGCCGGCCTCCCATTGATGTAGTTCGAACCCCGCAAGCCTCAAGCCAGCCAAACGAGGCGTGAGGGCATGTGGAGCAAAAAAAAAAAAATAAAATAAAAATAAAATAAAATAAAAATTGCATTTATAATATGCATTTAATTGTAAAAGTTACTCGCGTTTGTAACCTGTTTTTCCTTTTTTATTTATTCATTTATGTACTTGGTACGGGGTCTCACTGTGCAGCTTGGACTCGCAGTGATCCTCCTGCCTCAGCCTCCCCAGTGCGGGGCTCGGCGGCTCGGCTTGGGGCCGGCACGCACGCAGTGCCAGCCACTGAGCCGGGTCCTCGCGCTTGCCAGGCAGGGCCTTAGAGCGCCGGGCTACCGCCACAGCCCCGCCTGTAAGGTAGTTATACGGGACGAGCCATGTGTATGATAAGTACAAATTCACTTTATAATTAACCTAATAGTGATTGTATTTGAATGTTTTATTATAAATATGCCTTATAACTTATATCTGTCTCTTAGCTCATAGTGTTCACAGCGGAAGCTGCCAGCCCGTGAACTGAATTCTCTGCCAAGTTCGGAACGTCACAAACCCAAGCGCCCGGGCACAGGGCACCCCGTGAGGCGCAGCCGGCACTGACTGCGCCCCACGTGTTCTTGTGTAATAATCATAAACGTTTATAATTACAGGCCGCACGTGAGCAAATGCAAACATAAAAGCACGCGAGGGGCCGGGGCGTGGGTGCGCGGCGCAGCGCCTGCCTGGCACGCACGAGGTCGCTCGCTTACAGCCCTGGGGACAGTGGACGTCAGCGAAGTAGCGCCGCTAGATTGATCTCAGCATTTATATATTTTAAAGCTTTCTAAACCCTTCCCACACTCTTGTACACCTTCCCCGCACGTTTAAAAACACTTCTAGGGCCGGGAATATAGTTCAGTGCGATAAGCTCTTGCCTGGCAATCGCAAGGTCCTGAGTTCAACTCCCGGATCCACACACACACACACACGCGACCAGCCAACCAAATAAATAACGACATTTTCGCAAATTTCATCCCGCCGGCATGCCTCCAGGGAATGCCCTCCCGGGCCCTGCGGCCGTGTGAGCTCAGCTCTGAGCCGAGGCAGGGGAGAGGCTGAGGCAGGCGGGTCTCCAACTAAGGCTGCGCGGCGAGTCCGGGGCCGGAGGGGCTCCATCGCGAGACTCTCTCAAAGGCACGCACTGGGCAACAGACACCGTGCAGGCACCAGGGACCCAGGAGGCCGCAGGAGGTGGCCGCCACTGTCCGAGGCGCCGGAGCACAGCGGGGTCCCCCGGGTCGGAAGTGCGCCCCGCCTCACCCCGAGGCTACTGAGCACTGACAGAAATCCTGAGCCTGCCGCCCCCAACCGGGCATCTCCCTGACACAGTTACAGGCACCGCGCCCCAGCGACCCACACCCACCCGCTTATAGCAGGACAACTCAGAGCAGCTACATCGCGGAAGCGGCCTCCACGTCCACCAGCACAGGAACGGGGCTTTTACACACGGTGGAGCACTAGACAGCCAGGAAGAAAGATAAGGCTTAAATAGGAGCTTCTCAAAAGGTGTCTAAATGGCTGGCGGGGACATGGGGGCGCAGTCGACCTCACTGATAGGGAAATGCACTCAAACTCCATGAGGTACCGTCTCGATCTCCTTAGGAGGGCTGTAATCAACATGGCAAAAGACCACAAGGACTGGCCCAGGCAGACCCGCAGATGCCGGGGGAGTGAACGGAAACCACAGCCACGCTGTGGCAGGCAGAAGAGAAGCCGCTCAAGTGACACAGCCAGCAGCAGAAGCAACCAGTGCTCACTGGTTGAACACTGAATAAGGCTCACCTGTTCCGAATGCCCAGGGAATACTACACAGCCATGAAAAGGGGGCTGTCTCGCCACTCGCAGTCTTGAGGGTGGAAGTGGGGACGTAATAGTGAGTGAAATGAGCAGGCGCAGGACGACAAGGCCCGCAGGGCCCCTTCTGCTCCGCGCACAGGGTAGATGGCTCGGTCACCAAGGACACCCGCCGGGGGACCCACTCCTGGGGACCCAGCAGCAAGCTCTGCCTCCCTGCGGCGCCCGCGGCCCCTGCCCCCGGGACCAGTAGTCCCCAGAGGAGAGATGCACAGAGCCGAGCCCACCCACACTCCGCCGGGGCCACGATCTCGGGGTCGCAAGCGAGGGCAGCGAGCAAGCCAACGAGCGAGCGCTACCTTTGGGGTTCAGGGTCTCCTCTCGGATGCTTTGCACGGCGTCCTGGCCTCTGGCTTCATTGTTTCCGGCTGAAAGGAAGTGACGCAAACACAGTGAGCTCGCCCAGAAGCGGCTGGGAAAATAATAATGATAACAATAATAATAACCAGAACAATAATTCTAGGGGTGGCTCGAGGGTAGCTGTTAATGCTCATTAATCATTATTATTTTTTGAATTCGGCAGCGGCTGCTGGTCTCATGATGCTGTCTGCAGACGGGTTCAGGCTTGCAGATGTGAGCCTGAGAAACGGGTTAGAAAAAACCAGAACAGCACCAGCAAGCTGCTGCAAGTAAAGACGCAAAAAATAAGGAAATAAAACGTAAAGAAAGAACGCAGGCCCGTCACAGGCCCCCTTCCGTGCAGATGGGTCACAGGAGCCCCGGCGGCGGCACGGGCCAAAGGCTCCGTGACACACTTAGTGCCTTGTTTGTTTTGTTTTGTTTTGTTCCAAATGTACGGACAGTAAAATACCAAATCTTCTAACTTAACGGTTTTGTTGAAGTACAATAGGCAAAAATAATGTCCCTATTTCAGGTGTGCCACTTGGCGCGTTGGCCCGAGGGGCACCCGCCCCGTGAGGCCGCAACTCAGGCCCGCACAAGCGTCCCGGGCTCGCTGGCCCTCACTGCAGTTTGCATTTCCTAGAATTCTACAGCTTGTTCATTTTTATTGTCAAGTAACGCGTCTTTGCATGAATTTTTATTTTTTTGTATTTTAGAGAAACCAAGTCATAAACACACCCATGACGATCCTCCGCGAGGACAGAAGCGCGCAGCCGGCCCCCGTGCAATCAGGGCACAGGCCTGGGACCCCTGACACTTTTCTTTTTTGGTGGAACTGGGGACTGAGCTCACGCCCTTGCACTTGCCAGGCAAGCACTTACTGTACTGGGCCACCTGCCGGGCCTTGACCTCTCACTCTTAAGGAACGGGGGGGGNGCGTCTGCATCTGCGGCGGGGAGGGTTTCCCTCCAGCGTCAGCGGCGGGGAGGGTTTCCCCCCCGGGGCAGCCGAGCCTGACACTGCTCTGTAGATGGTCCGGGGCGGCCCCGAGGGGAGAGCAAGGGCTCTATTGCGTGTATGCGCTGCAGTGCGGAAGTCCCCAGGAAGGCCCCGGAGAGCGAGGGCGTGGGCGTGCTCTGTGTGCACAAACCGTGGGGAGTTCCGGGCTATTCAAGCCTGCCAGGTTTCTCTGGAAACAAGAGTGAAAAGGGGAAGTGGGGCGGGGGGGGGGAAGGGGGACGGGGCCTCGCTGTGCAGCTCAGGCTGGCCTGCAGCTCATTTTGCAGCCCTGAACTCGCAGAGATCCTCCTGCCTCGGCCTGCCGACTGCAAGGTGTGCTGCTTTGGCAGGTTCCCCCAGCAGCAGGCCTTGTGAATATCTGGCCAGGAAGCCATCTGTGCATCTGGCTGGGGTGAACCCCAACCTTATGGAGGTGCCCACAAGCAATACATGCCGCTAGGGCTGGGACCGGAAGCGCACCCCCCCCAAGAGCTCCGCCTTGGACCCCGGGTTCTCCGCCCAGGGTGCTCTGGGAAGGGCTTGCCGGGGGCGGGGCCAGGAAAGGCGGAAGTGAGGTCACGGGGCGTGGCCTGCACGGGATACAGGGAGCCCAGCGTCCTCCTCTCCCTACTGCGCTTCGCGGCCTCCATGACGTCAGCGTCTCTCTCCCACACCCGCCCGCCACCATGAGGCCCTGCCGCGGCCGCACCCGCTGCCACCTTGGGCCAAAGTCGTCCCGGTGGTCGGTGCCCGAGAAAAAAGGGAAGGGAGCCCGGCCCAGGGCGAGCTGCACTTCGAGGCCATGCGGGCCGGGAGTCCCAAACACTTTTTCAACCTTCCCGTAAAGGAAAAGTAGGCATTAAACACCCAGGACAGCAAACAAGAAGACGGAGTGAGGCCGGCAACCTGTCGGGCTGCGAAGGCGGAGTTCCCAGGGCTGCAGCTGCCCCTGCCGTGCACACAGCGGCTCCCCGAGAGCCGTCGGTACACGGGTGCGCAAAGACACGGTGGAATATTACACAGCCAGGAAAAGGGGCGCCTGTCTCCCAGAGAACATTAACTCTCGGCTGACCCATCTGGCTCATAAGTGGAATCTAAAAAGATAAACAGTCCTGTCGCCGGGCGCCGAAGCCCCGGGTGCCATTTCGACTGCTCGGTAATCCATAAACAGAGGGAACAAAAGACCCCGCCCAGCGGGGCTCAGTCACCTAGGACCACGTGCATGCCGAGCGCGGCCAGCTGCTTGGCGGTGGAGTAGCCGATGCCGTCCGTGCCGCCGGTCACCACAGCCACGCGATCCGGTTGCCGCGGGAAAACTGAGGAGAGAAAAGAAGGGCGGGAATCAAAACACAGATTGCGTTTTATTTCCGTCGCGTTCACAGGGCCGGGGATTGAGCCAGGTCCGCCTGTCGGGGCTCTGTTCCCTGCTCTTTATGCTTTTGCTTTCAGACAGGGTCGGCCGTGTCTCTGTTGCCCAGCGCGGGCTCCAGCTTGCGACCCTCCTGCCTCAGCCTCCTAGAGCCCTGCGCTTGGGAGGCTGAGGCAGGAGGGTCGCGAGCTCAAGTCCAGACAGGCACGGGTGCCCCCTCAGCCTGACACCCGCAAAGCCTGTGCGTCACAGAAGCACGGGGCTCTTCCCAGGCACACGCCACACCCACACGTCCCCACAAACCTGAGCACACACGTGCACACACACACGTACGCACACACGCATGCAAATGCCTGCAGGTAGCGCAGGGCCATAGTCAGAGCTGCCGTCTACACCGCGAGCTCCAGGACCCGGTTGTCAGCAGCTAGGCCTGACAATTGCCACCCAGTGAGCCTCTACAGAGCCAGAGGAATGCAGCCAGAACCGGCCACGCAGCAGGCTGGGCCTGGCCTCACCCCCGACGTGCCAGTCTGTCACCAGTCCCTGCACGGCCACAGACGCGGGGGACACCAGGACTCGGGGTCTCAGTTGCCCCGGCCTCGGAGATCGTCACACGAATTCCGTGGCACCAGCCACCAAAGCCACATGTGGATCCGTGTCCGCAGCGAAACGCAGCGGTCCCCAGCTCACGGGCTCGGCCTGCGCACGCGTGTCTGGCCTCCCGGGCTGTGCCTCGACGTCCCCGGAGCTGAGGTCTGCGGAGCGGCCGGCTCTGGGGCGTGCGGACGCAAGAGCCCCAAGTCAGCCCGCTGATTGGCTCAGCGTGGTTCTGGGTGTGGCCAGCCACAGCCAATGGGCTTGAGGCCTGGGCGGGACAAGGGAGAGGGAGGCGGGACTACCTACCGCCCCCCCACGGGCTGGTTGCGCTCTGCCGCCTCCCTGCCTTGGACGCACGGAAACATACACACCCCTGAACAAAACAATCCTTTCTTGCTCGGAGGTGTGTATCAGGTGTTGTGTCTCGAGGACCACAAAGAAACTAAGATACAGGCACAGATTCAATCAGGCCCTTTAGAAAAGCAAAGGACAGGAGAGGAGAGCAGAGCAGAGGGCGGGGGGGGGGGAGAGAGGGTGGACGGAAAGGGAGGGGAAGACGCTCCGGCACGGCAGGGAAGCGGAGGAGCCAGCGGCCAGGTGCGGGGACCGCGCCACGAACACGTGTGGCCGGCGGGAGCGCTGGGAGGCTGAGGCAGGAGGAGGCCGCGAGCAAGCAGACGCCCCCAGGCTGCACAGACCATGGCTGAAAAAGGCAGCGCCGGAGAGACAGCAAACGAGACTTGGACGGCCCACAGGACCTTCGGGGGACGTCCTGCGGAGCGTCCCGCAGTCCCGAAGAGGCGAACACATGGCCTGCTGGTCGCGGCGGGGACTCCCCCGCCTGAGGCTCCCGCAGCAAACGCTGGAGGGCTTGCACCCGCCCTGCCACGTGCCGGTGCTTTTTAATTATCATTATTTCGCGAGGTTTTTTTGTTACTTTTCTGTTTTAGTTTCGAGGAAAGGGTCCGCTGCGCAGCCCGGGATGGCCGCCAACTCAGAGACCCTCCTGCCTCGGCCTCCCGACGCGGGGCTGGCACCACCCTGGATTTCCCCTCCGTATTTTCAGCACAACAGGGAGATGGGTCAAAGGACCTAGGAGACAGTTGGGCAGCACGACCCAGCGAGGCCGCGGGGAAAGCAGCCCTATACGCCGCAGCGGCTGTAACGACTCGGGTATGGGGGCTCCTCAAACAGCTTACCTGGAAACTGCCCCGACCCAGCTGCCCCCGCCGGCACCTGCCCCGAAGGCTTCACGGCCTCGGCTCGCGCACACCGTGTTCACAGCGGCACCGCTCAGGCTGGCTACAGCCTCTGCCTGAGCACATGAGCGGATACAGGAGATGCGTGTGCATCCAGTGGAGTACTACGCGGCCATGAAGAGGCCTGCTTTTAACACGTATGTCATCAGAAATCCCCCACCAGCTACACATCTGTCCAGAGCAGGGACGATGCCCACTGAGATGCGCAGACACGTGTGTCAGGAGCCCGTTCATTCTTCAGTTTATTGAGCAAGAGACAAACTTTAAACCATTCCCTAAAATGGAGAGTAAGCAAGGGCGCTAGTGACCATACTTTTTTTGATCATACATTAAAAAATAAGAATAAAACAAAGGAAAGGAGACTCGGCGGGGCAGCTACCTGGGCATTTTCCTAGGGAGCTGCAGGAGTTGCCCAGGCTGCCCGCCAACTCGAGACGCTCCTGACTCAGCCTCCCAGGGCACTGGGAAATTCATTACAAAAGAAAGGCAGGTATGAAGACGCCGCCACCCTTGCACTCCTTCGCTCCAGCCAGAAGGCGAGAGAACCGCCTGAGCCGCACAGCCAGGGGCGCCCCGAGGAAGCACGTTCCTGATTCTGCGCAGTCCTGGGCCTATGCCCCTGCACTGAGCTGCACCCCTCGTTTATTTAATTTAAAATAATTTTTTGAGACAGGGTCTCTGTAAGTCTTTGCCCAGGCCAGGCCCCTACTTGAGACCCTCCTGCCTCAGCCTCCCGAAGCCGGATGACAGCTGCACAAAAGCCCCTCTCTCCCCATCTCCCACCCCCAGAGGTCTGAGTTTTGCATGACGGTCAGAGTGGGGCCACCGTGGGGTTTGGCTCTCTGCACCCGAGCTGAGCCGCTTGCCTTCGGCCTCCTCCCCAAACTCATGCCCCCACCGGGGTTCCTCAGGCAGAGGGAGCAGCAGGAGGGACCGCTGGCATCCCCGTTCCGGCCCCGCACGTGCAGCCACACGCCCGAGGGCTGTCCCTCGGCCTCCCCTACAGGAAGCCCCCACCCAGGCCCTCGCAGGGCGGCTCCTGCTCCAGGCCCCACTCGCCCTCGTCCTCCTCCTCCGGCTCCGCCTCTGCCCCACCCCCGAGGCCCAAGCCGGCCCGTGCGTTCTCGTACAGGAAGACCTGCGCGTCCACGTGGGCCGGTGCCAGACGGTTCCTCTTGGCGGCCACCACGTTGGCTGCCGACCCGAAGAGGCGCTCGGGAGCGGCGCGCACGGCGGCCACACACCAGTACTTCTGCAGCACCCGGGGCAGCACGGGGAACAGGGCCAGGCGCTCGGCCCACCAGCGCAGCGGGTCCCCGCTCAGCGCCAGCACCTTCTGGGACTTGAAGCTGCTCAGCTCCTCCACCACCTGCGCGTGACACTCGTCCTGCTCGTCCGCGCCGCCCGGCTGGCAGAAGATCTCAGCCAGCATGTCGTGGACGGCGCTGCCGGGCGTGGCCGCGGCTGCCGTGGACACTGTGGCCGTGGCGCTTGTGTCGGCCGTGGCCAGGGCGGGCTTCTTGGTTGCCGGCTCGTCAGCCTCGGCCGCGAAGCCCCCGTCCTCCGGCTGCACGAAGGCCTCGGCGCGGAGCTTCTCCAGCAGGGCCTTGGCCTCCTCCACCACGCGGTTCTCCACCTGCTGCCGCTCGAAGGCCGACAGGAAGGGCATCCGCTTGTAGCGCGGGTCCAGGAAGGTGGCCACGTTGAGGAACATGTCGAGCTCGGGCGCCTCGCGGTAGGTGGCGGCCAGCTCCTTGGCCATGAGCTCCCTGGCCGCGCCGATGTCCTTGGCGTCCGAGTCCTTGGGCGCCAGCGCGGTGCTCAGCAGCATGTGCAGCAGCGGCTTGAGCATGCTCACGGTCGGGTAGCGGCAGGCGCGCAGCATCTCGGCCACCTGCTGCAGCGGCCGCAGCAGCTCCACCAGCGCCGCCACCGTGGCCCAGTCCGCGGGCTCCAGCAGCAGGTGGTGGTTGTTGCTGTCCTCCACCAGCGCGCCGGCCACGGCGAACTGCTGCTCCTGCAGCCGCTGCAGCATGGCCAGCGTGCCGGCCCAGCGGGGCGCGCGGTCGCTGCGCAGCATGCGGGGGGCCGCGCCCTGCTGCCTCTGCTTGGCCGCCAGCAGCGCCCTGGCCACGGGGGACTGCTGGAAGTACTGCACCAGCCGGCCGCAGCGCAGCAGCAGCCCCGCCAGCTTGGGTAGCCGCAGGGCGCGCTGCACGGCGGCCTCGAAGGTGCGGGCCAGGCACGGCACCTGCACGGCCACGTCGAGCAGCGAGCACGCCTTGGCCACGTCCCTGCCCGCGTCCGTGGTCGCGCCCGCCACCTTGGCGCCGATGCCCCACTCCATGAAGGCCTCGTAGAGGAGCCGCGCAACGCCCTCGGCCGCGTTGTCCTCGGGCACCTCGAAGGTCTTCAGGCAGCGGGACGTGGAAGTCAGGCCGTGCGGCGGCCCCAGGGTGAGGAAGCTCACGGCCAGCGTCACGTAGCTGCGGTTCTGGCTGCGGCTCGGCCACACGTCCATGCAGACGCCGCACCAGGCGGCCTCAGCCAGCTCCCGCAGGACCGCATGGCGCACGGCCGCGTAGCGCTCCGGGATGGCCTTGCCCGAGAAGAAGGCACGGCCGGGCAGCTCGTACCTGGGCTCGGCCGCCCGCAGCAGTGCGCGGAACGTGGGCTCGTCCACGAGTGACGTGGGGTACAGCCCCTCACACAGCAGCCCCAGCACGGCGGCCGTGAGCTCCTGCTGCCTCCTGCTGTCCATGCCAGGCCCCGGCTGCGTGGCCACCAGCTTCGTGGCCACTGCCCCTGTGGTCCCCATCCCCGTGGCGCCCGCCCCCGTGGCATCCTGTGAGCACGATGCGCCGCAGGCCGAGGCTGAGGCGTCGGGCTTGAGCTTGGAGAAGGCGCTGGCGAAGGCCTCGCGCATCTGCTCCGTGTTGCTCTTGACGAACTCGCAGAACTCCTCGGGGTGGTTCTTCTCCAGGTGGTAGGACAGGTTCGAGGTGTTGCCCGAGTACGCGATCTGCGCCCGGCACACGCGGCAGTAGATCTTCTTCCAGTGCAGTATGCAGCCCTCGGCGTCCGTGTCGAAGCCGAAGTACCGCCACACCTTGCTCTTGGCCCGCGGGTGCGCCACCAGCTTCAGGTCCGGCTGGGGGCTGCCGGGTGCGCGGGGCGGCTCCATCGCTCAGGCGCGGGCACCTGCCAGGAAGCAGCGAGACAGACGCGGTCAGAGGCCTGGCCGGGGCGGGGGCTCGGCGAAGGGTCGCCAGGGAGCCGCGGGGACGAGCCGCAGCCCACGAGAAGACCTCTGCGAAGGCTGCCGCGTCCGGGAGACGCGCTCCCCGCGGTGTCGTGGCCAGCCAGGGGGACCTAGCCACACACGGGCGGCCCCGAGCGAGTCTACGCGCACTCACTACTCGTGTGGGTGCTGGTGGCGGTCGGGGGACAGCTTCGGGGCTGGACGTAGGTTTTACCTTCTATTACTATGTGTTGACTCGGGGCCTCGCTCGGCACCGCAGGCCACCTTGAGCTCCCTGTGCTACCCAGGCTGGTCCTGAACACCCAGCGACCCTCCTGCCTCAGCCTCCCGAATGCTGGGGTCACAGGCACGCGCCAGCGCACCCCGTTACTAGCCATCACTGTTGCTATTTATTTGTAGACCCTCGAACCGCGCCGGCTTCACATTCTACCGTCATTGCCGTTGGTGCTGCGCTGGATGGCACCGGGTCTCAGGCGCGGCGGGGACGCGTCAGGTTCAGTAACTGTCACTTCCAGTGTCGTTAGCACTGGGCTGCGAGAGGTCTCGGGGCCAGGCGCAGGGGCGCAGGTCTGCCAGCCCAGCACCGGGAGGCTGAGGCAGGAAGGTCGCCGCGAGTTCGAGACCAGCCAGGGCTGCACAGGAAGCTCAAGGCGGCCTGAACTGCTGGCGGAGCCCCCGTCCACATCCAGCAAGCGGGAAGTACCACGCTGGCCTGTGGCAGGAGCCTGAGGATCCAGCGCCACTTAGCGTGATCCCCGCCTGTGCTCTGGGGCGCAGTAAGGCTGCACGACAGAGCCTCGTGACAGGGCTGGCTCGAGACGCAAAGCTTGGCGCTCAGCAATACTGGTTACCTTGGGCCTGCCACGGGGTCGCTGCTACCGTGGACTGCGTGGGCCATTCCGTGGCAGGCAGCGGCAAGGCTGTGCTCGACTGCGATTCCTATTAGTTGGACTAGACTTCCTGGCGCCCAGAGTTACTACTGTCATTGTCACCATCATCACTGAAGCGATCAGGCTGGAAGGAGGCCTGTGGGAGTGTTCTTCTTGGTTTCATTCGGTGTCTGGTTCTGGCTTCTGAGCGCGCGTGCGCGGGTGTTCACAGACGTTCCCATTTCTGCTATTATTCCTAAGCGGGAAGCGGGAAGCTGGAACGCGGTCACGTCCTGTGGCTGCAGTCATTCAGCCAAAAGCCACCAGGCAGAGAAATCAACTTTAGACTCTGTAACCATGAACGGGGGGAGGAGAAGTGAAGGGGACGTGAAAAGAATCAGAAGGGGTTGTACTGGCACTTGGGAGGCCGAGGCAGGAGGATCTCTGTGTTCTTTGTTTTGTTTTGTTAAAATCTATTTAGCACGGGATCTGCAGGCCCTCACTACTACATCGGACTCATAGGGATGCTTCCTGTCTACAGCCCCCCGAGAGCTGGGATTACAGGTGTGAGCCACCTCGCCCAGTCTCAATCCCGTCTTGGCGCGCCCCGGGGGTGGGGATTGAACCCTGGCCCCTGCGCCTGCCTAAGCAGGTACTTCAGTCGCTGAGCCGTCTGGCCGGCCCAATCTCTGCACGCTTGAGGCCAACCTGGGTAACACAGTGAGCTCACAGTCAGCTTGAACTACAAAACGGCTCTGTCTGAAAATAGAAAAACTCAACCAAGAAGTAAACAAATCACTATTGATCTCTACATTTTCATTTCTGTTAGTACTTTGGTGAATGACATATCTGGTATCTCTCTTAATTGCCTTTCTCCGCGCTACGTGAGGGTTTGTATCTTACTGTCATTATTAGGCTTGTAGGCCCTGGGTCCTGGAGTAATTTTTATATACAATTAATATTATTTAACTAAGAAAAACGTTTTGGTACCTTAAGAAAACTGGAGATTTCGTACACAATCGTCATCATCATTATTACTGAGGAAACTTCTACAGTCAAGGATTGTCGACAGCTGGGTGTGGTGGCGCACGCCCGTCACCCCAGCCCTCAGGAGGCCGAGGCAGGAGGATCTCTGCGAGTTTGTGTCTGGGCTGCACAGTGACATTTTCCTCGCTGCGGGAGGGAAATCCTCCCTTAGGAGAAATCCTCCCTGCGTCCTCCTGCATCCGTCGTGCTCCGTCACTCTCAGGCCTGGACTGGCAAAAGCCCTGCGTTCGACTCCTGCCGCTCTGCGTTGTTCCTGGCTACAGTTACGCTGTGCTCTTCTGCTTGCTTTGGCTTAGTCTTGGGTTTTCCCATTTCAAAACCCAAGGCTTCTGCGCTGCGCCCCTGGCCCTTTCTGGACTTTTTACTCCCAGGCGGGGTGGCACTAAGTCACTTGGGTGGATGGGAGCCAGAGACCCTCCTGCCTCAGCCTGTGGGCTGGGCGGTGATGCACGGGCCGGCCTGGGATTTGTCATTCCACGTGTGGGGACCAGGCAGCCGGTGTGCTGCCCCGTGAGGCGCCAACAGAGAGTGACAGAGCGACCTTGCTCCCGCGGGGACTTCTGTAAGAGTGGTGCGCTGCGAGTTTAGGGCTGGCAGACAGCAGGGCGGCGGATCTTTCTCGGGGGGGAAAGAGGACCGAGATGGGGCCGTGTCCACGCCAGCTCCCACGAGGACCGGGACCCCTATTTTCCGCACACGTGGACGCGTGACTAAATATTTTGTTTCCTTTTTTGGTGGTACTGGGGATTGAACTCGGGGCTCGGGCGTGCTAGGCAAGCGCTCGGCCACTGGATAGATCCCCTGATTTTTTTTTTCCCCCTTCGGTACTGGGGATTGAACTCAGGACCTTGTGCTTGCCAGGCAAGTGCTTATTCTACTGAGCTG
>NDGN011296775.1:0-22447 GCA_002564285.1 Tympanoctomys barrerae
GGCTTGAGTTGTGGGGATCGAACCACAGCAACCTGAGCCTGACTACTTTGTTGAAGCAGCCACGTAAAGAACTGAGCTAAGGGGCAGGCCCCCAGGTCAGAATGATTGACTTAAATAGAGACATGAGCCCTAAAGCTGGCCAATGAAATCCTTACCTGGACACATGTGCTGCTGTGGGATTGCTAAACTAGTAAGTCCAGAGCTGGTGGTCATCCTTGACCTCACTTTAGGCAGAATTTGTCTGAGAATGAAGCCCACACAGAAGACAAAGGGGAAGGATGGATTCTTCCTCTGGGGGCTTCATAGGAGCACCTGGCTCCAGCCATGCCATAGGCCAGACATAGCCTTGGATTTTTCTATTGCATGTACCAACCAGTCAGACTGGTGACTGTGTCTGTCTCTCTTTCTCTTCTCTTGTTTGTTTCCTCCATATTGGAGAGAGGTACTAACAAGAGACACACTTGGGTATTTCTTGCTATAGTATTTCAGCTGAATATTGCAATGGCCTCCAGAATGCCAATTTCCCCAGACGCCCAGCTGGGAGCCCCACAGGAACCTCCACATCCCTGGCACCCAGGGCTCTGCTCACAGGGCAGCCAGTTACCTCTGCTCTTCACCAGGCTCTAGACATTAAGCTCCTTGGCCTCTCTGAGGATGCTGGTCTCACAGACATGACTGCGGGGATTGCGGAGCTTGCATCTGGCTCCACCTGGGCAGCACTGTGTGCTTGGCAAGAGATGCCACCTGTTTGTCCCCAGGCCTCTCCTCTGAAACATAGTGCTGAGATGTAAATGATCACTCCCTGTGCCTGGCCTGAGGCATGGAGGTCTACTGTGTGCTTGTTCCTCCTGCCCAGGGAGGCTGGTGGAGGCTGTTCTCCCAGGACCCTCACCTGGCCTGTGTGGCCCCAGACCAAGTGATTCAGTCTGAGGACAAAGAGAACAAGTCACATGCCCCACAGCCCACATGCACAGAGGAAGCAGGCAGGTAGGGGACAGGTATTCAGGAAGGGATGGCCCAGGAAACCCCTGTTCCCAGGCTACCCAGGCCCTTCCTGCCCCTGGGAGCATTGTCCCCAGACATATTGCTGTGGCTGGCTCCTTCTTGTCTTGTAACTCTAGCTCCACTGTCCTTCCTGCCCACTCAGTCCCAGCAATGCCCTGTCATTCTTGTCTTTTCCTCATGACACCTGAGTCCATCTGCAGTCATCTTATTTATTTACACCCCTCTCTTTTTTTCTTTATTCATCCTGCCATCAGCATTGTCCTTTGCCCCAGCCATGGCTGCTCTGGGGCCCTGGGAAGAGAACGAGGAGCTCTCGACACGCTGAGTGGGCACCTCTGCCACACACAGCCCAAGCCCCGGCCCTGATAACCTGAAGGTCTCAGTGCCTCCAAGGAGCAGAGGTGAGGCGCACAGCAATCAGAAGGCGCTGTTTCTGCATAATTAGGCCTGATCACCGTGGAGCAGCTAGGGCTGATTGTGGCTCAAAGACAGCCACAGCCTGATTTTAGGGTGGTGGGGCCAGAGTCCTCCCTCAGGGACCTCAAAAGGGTAATTGAGAAAGGGCTGATTGCTCAGAAGCTGGAGATCAAGCCATGAGTACAGGCTGTGTCACCCTCAAACAGGGCCACATTTGCTAAATGTGTTTCCCATGCAATTTTGTGATTATCTTGATTTCTCTTTAGCAACTGAGCCAGTGGCCCGGCTGCCAGGAGGGGCCTGCTTGGACAGGAGGTGCATAAGATGATCTAGGAACTGCTGTCAGCACCCTGGGAATGGAGAGCGTCTTGGGCAACCTGTGTGTGCCATAGCTTCTGTGTCTTTGGCTGAAGATGACCTCAACCTCACAGGGCCCGGGGGAGGCCAGACAATTTTCCTCTGAGACAATGGATAGGGACTGGACAGTGTCAAAACACCTTCAAGTGTACCATGGGTGTATGCTGGGAAACATGGATGCAGCCCATTTGTGGCCATCTTTGGACACCAGAATCTTCACAGTGGATCGCCACTCCAGCCTCTGGGATAGGTGTGGCCACCCACTCTACAGTGGTGAAATTAGCTAGAGACTGGGTCCAGACAAGTTCTCTGCCTGCAGAGGCTGCCCCAGCACTTTCTCCACTGTGGCAGCAGGCAGAGCCTGCTGGAAAGACCTGCATCTCCTCTGAAGACCCTTCAGCTGCACGGCAGTTCCACAGGGCTCCCAGTACTTCTGTCTGCGGCAGGGGCGCAAGATGACTCAGACTCCTGAGCTCAGAATCTGCATTTAACAAGGGCCCAGGATTCCTGGCCCACTGTGACCAGCCGGGGCCTAGGCTCAACCTGATTTAGGTGTGAGTCACCTGGGGTACTCCCAGTGGGGCTCAGCATGGATGTTTTAGTCTCAGCTGAGGACTGTGATATGTCAGCAGGGCTGAACACCCCACCTTAAGAGACCCAGCATCTTCCCTGGGAGCACTGGACCACCTGTGGCCATGAACACAGGTGGCCAGGACTCTACTTGCTGTTTTGAGACAGTCATACTATGTAGCCCAGGCTGGCCTCAAACATGCAGTGATCCTCCTGCTTCAACCTCCCAAGTGCTGACACTTCCATGAAGTTCTCAGGTACTAGGGCTGTGTGGTATGACTGAACCCACTGCCCTGCCAAGGACTGAGGAAGGAGCACCCGCAGTATCTCACAGACTATCTTGAGTGTGGCTCTGTCATAATGCTGTTGTCACCTAACACCTACCTAGGAGTCCTAGGCTCCAGACACCACACAGCAAGAAAACCCAGAGCCAGAAGCTGTAGCAAAAATGTTTAATCTCTCCTTAATGTGTGTTTATTTACAAGTACTAAATCTGAAGAACAGTAAAATAGGAAATTGCTGTATATTTACACATCTGCGGGTACAGCGCCAGTTAGAGGCGCTGCTTCCATAGACAGCGCTGAGGGCTGGAAGCTCAGCCCGTACAAGTGACCGTTCTTCTTCTGGGTGGGGGGCTCCGCGGCATTAAAGGACAGCTAATTGTGAGCTTTGTCTTAAAAATATCTTTCTTTCTCTCTCTCTCTAAATATATTTACTCTAGCTTGTGTAGCACCAACGAGTGAGCTATCAGATCTGGGCTGCGAGGGACATGTGGGGGCAGGGCCCTCACCTAGGGACCCAAGGGTCAAGAACTGGGCAACCTCTGGGGGCTTCATGCTGTGCATCCTGGGGCACCTGAACCCCTCTTCTACACCACCAGCTGCAGTCTCTGGGCCAATGGAGAACAGGCAGGTGGCTGGGAGTACAGGGCCAGCTGGAGGTTTCGGTGGCTTTGTACCCAGAGGCTGGGTTAGGGAACAAAGCCTAGTGCTAGGAGGGGCAGAGGAGCTGGGAGAAGCAGGGCCATGGTGGGTAGCAATACCAACAGAACCCAACCCAGCTGGGGGCAGAGGTGGTCCTGGGCATCTCAATGCCCAGAGCATGGTGGGCTCTGACCAGGCCCTTAGGCCACTCTGGAGTTCACAGCATCCACCATGACACTAGCAGGTGACCACAGCATGCTTAGTCCAGCCCATGGGGTGCTACAGATTTGGGAGTATAGAGACTAGTGACAAGAGGAAATGAGGGCCTAAGCCCAGGACCTGACAGGTAGTGCGGGCCCCACAGAGACGCTCAAGGGAGACCTGCTGTCCTCTGATACAGCATGCTTAGAATTAGCTGGATCAACGTGTGTGTAAACAGATTTGCTAAAGTGCTTGCAAGCAGACGCCATGAGTTTGGCTGTGGCCAGGGGCCCCCACGGAAGTCATGCAGGGCTGGGAAATCACACCCTCTTATTGCCCACTGATGCTGTCCACACAGAGGCGGCCACCTGGCTGGACTGAGCAGGGTAGGAGTAGCCCAGAGGCTTGGGGAAGAGCTGGGGTAGAATTACACTGGAAGGTGTGGGAGCCAAGGGGCCTGCATGGCCCAGCTGGGACTGGAAGAACTGTGGGCTTCCACTTGAAGCCAGTGTCCAGGGAAGACATCAGGGAAAACTCAGGCACAGCCAGGCAGCAAGAGAATGGACAGGGTGCACCAGGGAAGGGAATCCTGGAGGACATAAGGGCTACATCTCCAGCCCAGCCAGCCTCAGCTCTGGCCTGTGGGGGGTTGACAGGGCTGGAGGAGGCTTAGAGTGGGGTGCCCAGGCCCCTTGGTGCCCCATGGGGTGGAAGAGCTCCCTGAGTCAGAAGTTCACCAACTGCACACCGGCCCCCTTACCAGGGAGCGGCTCCTGACCTGATCTCCCAGGAGCCAACTGGCTCACACAGAGTGGGGTAAGGGGACCCCAGAACTGGCAGCCTGCAGGTGTGAGGCATGCTGCCCTCAGCACTAGGGCTGGCCACACTTAGCTGTCCCTTAAAGTCCGTTAGAATCTTTAGTACCATCGAAAAAGTGAATTCGAAAAAGGGTTGGGCTACTTGTATGCTTGTACAAGTGACTGATTAATTAAAAAAAAAAAAACAACAAAACATTAAAAAAGGGTCTAACCACCTCTAGATTCAACACTTGCAGTTTGAAAAAGATCAACTCAGACTAAACGCTAGCACGATCATGCAAATCCATGGGCCCTATGCACCCTGGAAGCTCTCAGGGGCCGGCAGCAGGATGGGGCTCTAGACTCCTTTGTCCACAGCAAGCGCACTGGGCAGAGGCACCCAGGTTCAGGGCACTGCACCAGCCCTTACAAGCCTGGCCACTCTCTCCCACCGCCTGGTGGTACTCTCCTACCACCCGGGCTTTCTTCAAAATTCCTATTCAGAACTCTCCTTTTGTAACTATACAGTACCCCACTGGGGCTGGAGATGAGGCCAGAGCCACATATATATATACACACACATATATATATATATATATATATGTACAGGGTTCCATTAAAAACTTGTTCTCTTGCCCGCTGGGATAAGGGGTCAGCAGCCAACTGCAGGCCCTCAGTCCCTGCCCGTAGTCGCAGCCTGAGCTGTTCAGGCCAGCAGGGCCCAAGCATTCTGCCCCTGCCACCCAGCCAGAGGGCAGCGAGGTTTCCTGTTTCTCTTAAAAACAAACAGTCCCAGTGTCCCACTGCTTAGGAAGGGCCAAAGTGGAAGCTGTGGCGGGAAGGGGCAGAGGGCAAGGGCTCCGTGGTGGGGGTGGGGCTCAGCCCACCTTCGGGCCACTGCGCAGGATCAAGAGAGGGGAATAAATAATGGGAACATGCGCTCTGTGGCTGGAGCCCCAGGCCCAGCGGCTCCCAGAGGCACAGCCCTGAGGACATAGGGGTTCGCCTGTCTGTCCATCCGTCTGCTAGTCCCTCGGAGCCATGGGTGTCCCCTCCATAGGAGGGGACAGAGCCTCCCAGGCAGGTAGATGTGGCGCTCCGGCCTTGGCCGCGCAGAGCACGCGGTGAATCTGAGGACGGTGAAGGGCAGTGAGCATGGGGTGCTAGGCATGGGAGGCAAGATAGCATTGGCTCATCTCACCAACCCGGGGCATGTGCCCCTCCCACTGGCTGCCAGCTGGGCTCCTAATTCTCAGACTTGTTCTGCTGGTGGCAGCTGAGGAGGACGTGACTGCTGACCCCAGCCCTGTGCCCTGCCTCTGAGAGACAGGCAGGCTCCTGCCCCTCTTGGGGGAAGGGGGCTGGGCTCTGGCCCTGGCCTCACTGCACAGAGGCCACCTCCACTCCTATGAAGGCCCTCTGGCAGCTCTTTCAGGCAGCAAAGGTTCCTAGGCAGAGGTGGCCAAGTAGGTGCCATCACACCCACACCAATAAAAGCCCAGCCATGCTGTGAAGGCCCAGGAAGGGAGGCCGAGAGGATGGTGGCCGTGTGCCAGCCCCAAGCACCTCCTGATTCTCTGCACGGTGAGCTCAGCTGTTTCCAGGGGTCCCCACTCTGCAGCCCTCTGGCTTCGCCTCCTGCTGGGTGGTCACCGGCTGGGGTTCAGCTGCTCAGGGCCATCGTGTCCACTACCTGCTCCAACTTGCTGCGCAGCCGCTGCCGCCTCGCCTGCTCATCCTTCTCCAGAGCGCCCAAGATCTACAGGTGTAGGGAAGAAGTTTGGGGTAGGGCTCAGAGGTGGCCCAGAAGCGGCCACCCTAGTCTCCAGTGGTGCTTGACACAGGGCCCTTCCACACATGGCCACACTGCTGTCCCCTCCCTCCTGGTCCTTCTACACCTTTATATAGAGCACAGGGTTCCTCCTCCCCCATTTCTGGGGTTACTAGTCTTTTTCATCTACCCTGGCTGTCACCTGGTACTCCTCACACACTATTTGTCCCCTCCTCTGCCCTTGTCTCCTGGCGGCAGCCTCCTAGCTTTGGCCTGAAAAGCCCTTTGCTCAGCAGTGACCTCCATACCAAATATGGCGTTTATAGAGTTCTGCTGCCCTTGAACCTAAAGATCCAGACCTCAGATCAGCATCTCCTGTGGCCTCACCTCCAACTTGCTGCCTGTCCTCTTACCTGGGCCACTGAGAACCCATTGGCCTCCCCAGTTCTGACTATAGAAGGTGGCCTAGCCCTCTGCTTCTGAACCTCCAGGGTCCCTGTCTGGCTTGGGGAAGTGGGCCAAGTGCCACAAAGCCATCATATCCACAAAAGGGTTTCCTTCCCAGGACAGTCCTAGCCATGCCCCACACCTCCTACAGATAGCCACTCAGCACCTTAGAAAGGAATGCAGTTACCCTGCCCAAACCCAAGGCCCCCAGATACAGCCCAGGAGTCAGTAGTCCTGTGTGCAGGAATAGGCTTCATATCCTCACCCCACATCTGCAGAAAACAAGGAAGGATGCGCCTACCCTGGAGTCATCCCTCACCTCCAGCCCTCTGAGCCCTGTCACAGGTCCTGCTGGAGACAGAGGATATGCACCACCCTTTCTCCCCACTCCTGTGCACCCCAATGGACCCAGAGCAGGGAACGGAGGGGCCTAGCAGAGGTAGCCAGCCCTCCCACCTGCACAAAGCTCACCTCATCCTTGTACTTGGTGATATAAGAATAGATCTCATGCAGGGCGCTCATGCTGTTGAATTGGCTCAGATGCAGCCGGGACTGCTCAGCCAGGTAGGCGCTCATGTCCTGGTCGCTGATAGCAGGCATCTTGGCAATGTCAGCATAGTACCTGCGGGTGGCCAGGTGGGAGTGAAGGCCCCACCCCAGCTGCACCCCTCAGGCCCTCCCTGTGCCTGCACTGTACCTCTCCACCCAGCTCTTGTAGTTAGGGATGTCCTTGGCATAGAGCAGCTTATTGGAGGGCGAGTCCTTGCCCAACTTGTGCTCCGATGTGGAGCAGGAGTCCATGAAGGTCTGGGCTACCACCGACAGGCAGGCGTCTGTGATGCTGTTCTTGTGGATGTCGAACACAAACTGCGGGTTCTTGATCACATTCACCCAAAAGCGCAGGGGCAGGCTGCAGACACAAAAGCCCGTGGGTCAGCTGCCACCCTCAGGCTCTCTGTCCCTCTGAACCGCACAGGAGAGTCAGCCCTCCATTCCACAGCCTCCGGACCCAGGCTTCCAAAAACAGTGGCACCATCTGCCGGGTGCCTCTCACACCGCATCACTCCCATGCACAGGTGTGTGCGGTCACATGCGTCACAGCAGGTAGGATGCACAGACCTGGGCCACACACCATCCTGGCTCCTGGTCTGCACGCTGTACAGGACCCCACAGCTCAGTTCTGGGCCCAGGGACACACTGCTAAGCAGTCCCTAGCCCTGGGCCCACACCACCACCACAGAGACAGCCCACACAGGCCACCAAATGAAGTTAAAAATTGAGGTCCCAGCAGCCTGGCTTGGTTTGGGACCCTCCACAGGCAGGACTGTGTGTGTATGTGGGGGGGATGACTGGGGGTGCTGTTTGCAGGGCCCCTTCTTTCACTATGGAGCCCTCTTCTCCATCACCAAGGGAGATGGCTGGCAGGGGGCTACACTCCGGGTTTGGGAAGGGCCCACCAGAGTCCTGGAAGCAGTAGGGAGGAAGAAACCAGAGCCCCGGGTTCCAAGAGGATGAAGTGAGGGCTGCCCGGAGACTTTGGCCTGGGAGATGGGGTGTGGCCACGGGCTGGGCTAGCAGCCAGGAGGCTGTGTAATGGGGGTGTATGCTGGGTGTGCCTGAAGGGGAAAGGGGAGGTCTTGAAGGGAAAGTGGGGAGCTTCTGAGGGGAAGTAATCCCTTCTGCTGAGATACTGTCCACCCACTCCAACGGGCCATCATTCCACAGTGCTCCTGCAGGCCTCCAGATGTGCATGGAGGGATTCTGCCTGCAACTGCGCAGGGCTAGTCCCCTAGCTGCACAGCACCCAAAGCCAGGAGTGCCAACCATGGCGGGCAGTCTGCAGAGGGGGCTGCTTGGGTACCTGGGCACCTCTCCTAACACAGGCTCGCCTCACAGAGGCCCCTTCCTGTCCTAGGTCCATGGTGCAACCCAGGGTCTTGTGAACCCTGGCTCCACATGCACTGCCCCAAGGCCTTGGCAACTGACAGTGTTTCATTTTATAACTAGATGTCCTCCACAAGTGCCTCAAGCACCTGTAGGTGGAGCTTTTGGAAAGTGGCTGGAATATGGGAGATCAAAGCTGCCTTGCTGTTGAGGTCTGGTGGGAAGAGGCAGTCACTGGGATGTGGCCTGGAAAAGTTTATCTTCCGCCCTGGCTCCTCCCTTCATTCTGTTTCCTACACCCCATGCTGTGAGCAGCTCTCCTCCTCCAGGCCCCTCTGCTCTCCTGTCTCATCTTGGAAACAGCTGACCAAAGGCTGAAAAACCTCTTCAAACAGTCAAATTAAATCTTTCCCCCCACACTGTTGGTGTTGGGTGCCAGGTCCCAGCGACACGGGAATCTTTGTAGCTCTGTGAGCAATCCCTGTCCCAGGCAACAAGCAGCACATGCTACTAAGCACCATGCATGCCTGCTGTCAGCTTCATTGCCACTTGGCCAGGCTGCTTCTCTCAAGTAGCAGCCCCGGCACATACATGCAGTTCTTCTGTTCAAGGATGTGTGCTAGTTAGAGCAGAGGACATGCCCAAATTCAAATGGGAAAGGCAGACACCTGGGCTGGTGGAAGAGCAGCACACCCTTGCAGTAGAGACCACCGCAGCCTGAGCTGCGTAGGGCACACCCCGACCCCGCGCACTTACCAGTTGCTCTTCCAGGTATGGCGCACGTCAGCATCATGGATCTGGTGCTTGTCTGCCTGCTCATCCAGGAAATCAAACATGTACTTGATGGCCAGTGGCAAGGCTGAGCCTCGATGTGCCGTGCTGAAGATGGTCTCAAACAGGTCATCCACAAACTTCTGCAGCGTGCCCTGAGGGCAGGCAGGAGTGCAAGGCTCCAGGGCTCTGCCAGTCCCCAGCAGCCCCCAGGGCACTTGAGCAGGGCCTGCTCCCAGTTCCCGGCAGGGTGCCACACCCATCCCCACGTGGTTGTGTACCTTGGTGGCCAACAGCCGGGTCAGGTAGATCTCCGAGACCATCTTGCTGCCTCGGTCACCCTCACGCTGGTCCAGGTGGTCGTGGTTCTTCACCAAGTGCCACAGCTTGGTGCCACTCTCCAGGTCAGGTGTGATCATGGGCGTGCGTGAGCGCAAGCTGTCGGGGCTGCTGGCCGTACGCAGCATGCTCTCTGTGGGACCCGGACCTGTCAGTGGGTGGCCTGTGTCCCCACCTGCACAGCTGCACCTAGGCCTGCCTCATTTGAACCCTGAGGACTTTCACACCTCCCTGGGCTGCTGGGGACAGCTGAGGAGGCCAGGAGGCAACATTACAGGGTGGACACATTGCATGGGGTGTGGTACAGCCTCCAGAATGCAAGTGTAAGCCGTGACCATGTCATCATGTCCCTGAGTCTTGGCATCTGCCCAGGCTCAGGGCCACCCCTGCCACATCTTACCACACCAGGGTCATCCCTTACCATATCTGCTGAGGGACTTAGTGAAGGTAGAGGAGTTGGAAATGTTGTAGGCAGATGTTTGCTTGGGCACCAGCGCCACTGATGACCCATCTGTCACCTGCAGGCAGAAGGTGGGAACACAAGACCCCACAGGATGCTACATAAATGCCCTGCCCACCCTAAAAGCCTGAGTGACACCACTGCCCCAAGCCTGGAAGTAGGTCACCTCAACCCCAGAGCCAGCTACCAGAACAGTGCCCACTGGGGCCCAGGACAGCGCACCCAGGACCTCTGGCCACTCCTCGCAATCTGCTGCCAGTCCCAGGCCAGACTGTCTTCTCACCAGCACTCCTGACACTGGCACCAACAATGCTATGGTGCCTCAGGGAGGCACAGCTCAAGTTTCCACCAAACAGGATCACCTGGTAATGGGCCAGCGTGTTCAGCCTCTTCCAGTCATTATCGATCTTGGTGGTGACGTCCTCGTCCTGCAGGATGATGCGCGCCATGCGGCCCTGGCGCCACTCTGCAGGGAGTGGGGCACTGGAGAGCGGGGCCACAGGGCCTCATTCCCTCCTGCCACCCATACGTGGTCCCCAGAAGGCGGGGACACTAGGTGGCCCCAGTCTCTGGCTCAGCCTCTGGGAAGCCAAACTCACAGGCTCCATGCCTCACTTCTCGGCCAGGACCCTGAGCCCACTGCGCTGGCCCTGATCCCAGTCCCTCCAGCTATAACCACTGCAGGACCCTAGAGCCCTGCCCTTCGCCACACCTTCCCTCAGGCCCTGTGTGGCTCCCAGCCCTAGATACCCTAGATACCATCCCATAGCCTCTGTCCTGGCCAGAGAGCCCAGTCCTGATGCCCCTTCCCCTGTGGCTTCCCTACAGACCAGACCAACAAGCACTGAAGGCCCTGCCTAGCTCTCCACCAAGTTCAGCTCTATGAGCTCCCCCCAACATAGGGCAACCTACTCACAACTCAGCCCGGCAGCAAACCCTCTGCTCACCGAGGTCCATGTCTCCAGCCTTGGGCCGCTGCGAGTAGGGCACACCCTTGTATACAGCATCCAGCAGCTTCTCCTTGACCTGGGTCACAGTGTCACAGTTCAGCCCCTTCACTGGCACCTCAGGTGCATTCTCATTCTCAGGGTTCACGCAGTTCAGAGTCTGTGAGGGAGAAGAACAATATCAGCCCCACCTCTTAGTCTTGCTGGCTGGGGGTGGGACAAGAGACAGGACCTGGACCACCATGCTCACCAGCGTCTTGTAGTCGATCTGCTGCCGGATGAGCTTATCTTCGCTCAGGGAGTAGCGTGCCTCGCCCGTGATGGCATCGATGGGGCCCTTCTCCATCTGCTGCTTGATGGCGCAGTACAGCATGAAAAGCGGCTCCCCCGCACACTCCTGTGGGGCCAGGGATGTGAGGAGCGGCCAGCAGCCCAGCCTCGCCCAGCCTCCAACCCTCCCAGCAAGGACACATTGCAACTCATGCCAGCTCACAGGAGGCAAGTGTGTCCCAATGGCAGCACTCCAGGAAGAGTAAGCAGGAAGAGCCGACACAGCAGAGCCACTGTCCCTTGAATGTGAATGTCAGATCCTAAATAAGCCCTGGTCAGGAGCACAGGAGCACAGGAGTGTGGAGAGGACACACGCAACCAGGCAGGAGTGGAGGGTCCATGTCACCCTGAGGCTGCCCCTGGCCAGGATCTCCAAGTCACTTAAGAGCATGCTCTTAGCACCCTCGTGGGACAGAGCCACGACTCCAGGGGACAGTAGGCAGCACCAGCACCAGGGCACACAGTACCTAGTTGAGGTCTTGAGGCTGACAGGGTAGCCTGGGCACTTGGTGAGGTCTGCCCTGCTTTTGCCCTAAACCTTGGATCCCATGCCACTGCCAAGAAAGCTACCTTCTGTTCCTGCCTCAGAGCCTCTGTGACAGCTGTCCCAGTGACCAGGCCCACAGCCCTCTGGGCCCTTCACGTTGCTGCCTAGACCTTTGGGCTCCTCTACAAATATGAAGATCCAGTGCCCAGCAAGGAGCAGGGCAGGACTCTACTGACATCACTAACGAAAGAGAATGAAAGAGGTTCACATGGGCACAGAAAATACAAAGGGCCAGCAGTCAGAGCTCAACCAGGTCCTGTCACCCTCACGGGCTGCCTGACTTCCAACTCCTCTGCCTGCCATGTCACTGGCAGGCTGAATACCCGTCTCCCACCCCCACCTCCTACCCAGGCCCAGTAGACAGAGGCAGCTTTGGCTCTGTAACCAGATGCTCTGGGTACCTCGTTAGCATCTGCAGTAATTAAAGAGACAGCTGTTAAGGAAGGGCTGCAAGCGTAGATCATCCTGAGACCTTCCAACAACATGCCTGTCTCTGAAATTGCATTTCATTTGCAAACTTGGCTTCATTAAGTCAGTGGGGAGAAAAGGAGGGGAAGCCATCAGGAGGGTGCTTCCTGGAAATGCCATCTAACATGGGGGACCCAGGGACAAGAGGACCCTCAGGCCTGGACTGTGCAGAAGGCAAAGGTGTACAGCTAGATCACTTAAGGCAGGCAGAGAGGGCACTGCCCCAAGGTCACACAGTAGATGAAGCCAGGATTCAAACTCAGGTCCATCTGACCCTAATACTAATACCCTTTCTCTAAAAGCTGGACGTTCTCAGGAAAGGCTCAGGACCAGTGGGGCTGTTCCCTCCTGACCCAGGCTGCAGTCTCTGGGGCCATCAGAGATTCTGTAGAGGCCAGGGCAGAGGGAAGCCCAGAACCAAAGGCCTCTGAAGACTCACCTTCCCTCTCTAGGGCTAAGGTCACTTAGCCCTCACTTCCCCATACAGTGAGGGGAAGGAAGAAGAACTCAAGACTTCTCCAGTCCCCACCTGAGAACATGTAGGAAGTAACTGCCTATGGAAAAGCACTGCTTTGCTGTGAGTGGTGGTGCCCACATGAAACCTCTACACTTTGGGAAGCTGAGGCAGGATTACACGTTCAAGTCCCACTGGGACAATCTAGAGACCACCGTGTCTCAAAATTCAAAACATACAATAAGTAAAATGAAAAAACAAGGAGTGGGGGATGTTGTTCAATGCAAAAGCCCTCAGTTCAATCCTCAGTACTTAAAACAAAACAAAATAAACAAATAAAAATATTAAAGCCACTTCCTATGAAATACAATAATCCAGGAAAGGGCAATTCAGTAAGTGCTGGTAGGGCACGTGCTTTTCCACTTGGTGGAAAAAGATGGGTCCCTACCTCAAACTGCGTGTTAAGTACAAATCATTTGTTGGCTATCACAGGAGCCATAAAAATGAAAGTTTTTTTTTAATAACTGCTATATTAAAGAAATAACCCTACAAAAATATGCATAGGATAAAAAAGCGCAAACTTTGCTTCAAAGAAAAAAGAACTTATTAAGCATATGAAAAGATGTTCACTTTGCTAAAAGAAATTCCAACTAAAGCAATTAATTATCGATATGCACTTATAAAACTGGCAAAGGTGAAAGTGACTGATACAGCCAGCACTAGTCCGGGCCGCAGGCCTGGACCTGACTTGGGGCACACACTCATCAGGACTCACAGCACACATCACAACTGCAGGGAATGTGCAAACCCACACTCTTCTCCAGAAGATGCATCCCACACTCAACAAGCCAAGACCACTGTGCCAGAAACCAGCGGGGATGCTGGTTGCCGTGGGCAAGGAGCCACTCCCCACACCATCACTGCACAGCAGGGAATCAACAACGCACCATCCACACCACAGAACCTTATGTGACAAACACCTGCAAAGGAGGGTCTGCTGCGCTGGCCAACGGGTGGGTAGGAGAAGGTGCAAGCACAGTGTTGGACCCACAGGAGGGCCAGCGCCTGCAAGAATTTCTTGGTTAAAAGCCACTCAGGCTAGCAGTGGAGTCTCACCTGCAGACTTGGCTTCACAAAGCCACTGTTAACTATAGGCACCAGCAAACTCCTGCTCAGGAGGCTGGGTGGGAGGATCCCTTAAGCCAGGGACCAGTGTGGACAATGCCATGAGACCCTACATTAATACCTTCTCTCTCTCTCTCTCAACAGTTGATTTAGCAGAAACTAGGCTGAAAGAACACGTACCAACATGATGACCATCTGCAGCTCTAGGAGTGGGGAGCTCATCCTCTCTCCTCACCTTGGGGTGAACTGACCTAATCATCCACAGGTCACCTCTCTAGTAAGTTTTGTTTCCAAGGATAGCAAGGAATGAAAAAGATGTTCTGGGTTTTAAAAACAGTATGCGACCTCACAGTTCATTTGTGAGATAGCCTGAATTTCCTTCCTATTGTTTTTCTTTTAAATTTCAGTTAATTAATTAGCACATAACGGTTACCCTCCTTGGAGCTGGTGTAGGTATATAACACACCTTAATTCCTTTTCCATCCCCTTTCCTCCCCTACCATCCATCCATTCCTTGATCCTCTTGCTGTCTTTATTTGTTTGTTTTTTGGCTAAGGCAAAAATATATACATTCATGTTATATATTCATGTTATATTGGAATATAACACACAGACCCCCACTGGCACCTGCTGAACCCATGGACAGTACCATACTTGAGATCCCAAGTATGGTACTGGGATCTCCTATTCAGTCCAAGTCTATCCTGGACCCACTGTAAGCACCCTGCTGCTTACATTAAATGGCTCAGTGTCACCTGTTTTGGGGGACACCTTCTGCTCAGGCCCACAGACTTAGTACTTTTTCCATCTAAGCACCTACCACACACTATAGCTGTAATTCTGAGGTGCGATGGCAAACCCAGAGGGAATGTCCTTATTCTTCTCCCCAATGCGTGGACAATACACTTGTCCTATGAGCACCTCAGCAGCCTCAGCGTGTGCTTCCTCCCTGTCCTTATGATGTCAGGGACCTGCACCTAACAGATGCACTTTACTGACTCTCAGATACACCTCAAGGCCAGCCTCACTGCCTTGTGCCTCTATTAGGTGAAACGGGGCATCTGAGCCCCCAGCATGTGGTACTGTGAGTCAACTACCTGGTCACCCAGACAGCACAAGCTCAGGACAAAGGGACGATGGCTCACAATCTAGGAACAAGTGCATGTGAGCCCACCACACTGCTCAGAGTGCCACACAAGTTCAAATCCATGCATCATTTATTTCTAGTCTTCCATTTAACAATCTCAGGTTGCAGGGGACAGTGGGAAACCAACACAGCAGTCAGCGCACTGTTGTGTGGACCACATTGTGCTGATGGACACAGTCATGGGGTGCTTCCACACTGTGCTGAGTGACACGCACCTGTCACAGAAGACACACATGGGGCACCTGCGCCCACAGGGGTCCCTAGAGTGAGAGTGGAAAGTAAGCAGAGAGCAGAATGGGCTGTCAGGGCAGAGGGCAGGGATGGGGAGCTGTGTGTCCAATGCAGACAAATTCAGTTTTAGAAATTGATTCTGCAGATGGAAACAGCCACACAATACTATGATGCATTTGACATGATGGAACTGTGTACTTAAAAATGGTGGGAAGGTGGTGAATTTCACGTGTATTGTACTGTACTATACATATTCTTCATTAGCATAAGTCAAGGGTGGTAGTGCACACCTGGGAGGCTGAAGTAAAAAGATCAACCAGCCTGCTCGAGTCAATGTCTCAAAATTTTAACATGTCTGGGAATGCAGCTCAGTGTAAAGTCACTGGGTTCAATGCCCAGTGTTCCCCTGACCCCCACACACAAAGGAAAGAACTCCATCACATGCATTCATTCTGCTGAGTGTCACAGGACAGCACCGCACTGTCTGGCCTCACAGCTATGGTCTGTAACTCACCGCCTGCCCAGCCTCATTGAATAAAATCATCTTCACATCACCTGGCAGGATCGCACTTCAAACTCCTATACACAGTTGCTACTGACCACACTTCCTGTTTGCAGCACAGTAAACCTGAAAATCCTAAGTTGAACCACTGTGGGCCAGAGACTGTTGGTACATGAGTGATCCCTGTATATGCTCAATTTCACTAGAAGCCTAGAAGTTCTCTAAATAATAGTCTTATCTTAAGAAAAAAAAAGTTTGTGGCAAAGGTTAGGGGCCAGAAGTGTGGGCAGTCTCAGGCCCAGGCCAGGCTCTGGGCCTCCTGGGTGAAAGTCAGCCAGCTTTCCTGAGATCAGAGCCTCGCCAATGGACTGGCAGGTAACAGAATCTAGCCCTGCTACAGGTGTCTCAGGCCAGCTGTGTTGCACTGCACCCCGTACCTCTGAGTAGGGACCTGGGATCCAGTGCGTCAGCAGCTGGTTTGGCCCTGCTCGGCTTGGCTGTGGCTTTCAGCTGCATCTGCACTGCCTTTTGGGTTTATGGAGCTCAACTCATAAGTTACACCTCTTTATGGCCCTCAATGACAGGAAGCACCCACTTGCGAGCTATCTGACCAGTTATGCTCACCAAGAGCACTACCATTTCCTGAGCACTCAACCCGTGTTAGGGGCCACTGCATACACGCACCCACATGTTACCTCTCTAGGACCCACGACGATGCCCAGCTCCCTCACCTCCTGCCCTGCTTATTCCAGCCCACAGCACCTGCACCTCTCACCCACCATCATCTGTGCCCAGCCAGCAGATGCCTTGCACCAACTGCACTCCTGCACACATCCAAGAGCTGGTCACTGTCACCTCTGAAGCTGCCAGTCAGCCAAAGGTGCAGCAGCATCCCTCAAAGGTAGGACAGAAGTCCCAAGATCCCACAAGGCAGGGATGATGGCCTTAGGCAGTCAACCAGTACCTGCCCTTGAACACTGGCTCCACGCCAATCACCTGTACATCAGAGCATCAACATGGGCCCTGGAGAATAGTAGGCAAAAGCATGTGCTACACTGACCACAAGCAACACTGTGCAGGGCCCCTCTGCCATGCCTTTTGGCTTTTTTTTTTTTTTTTTCCAATATCAGAAATCAAACTCATGGACTCAGGCTTGCCAGGCAGGCCCTGTGTCACTGAGTTATATCCCAGGCCCTTAAGCCTTCCAGCTTTTTGAAGAAAGCCTGATGTCAGACCCTCTGTGTCTCAATAACTAACATGAAGCCAATTCAACCAATTCCAACCCAAAGACAGCCCACAGGGCCTGTGTCCACCCAAGCCACAGCTTTTCCTAAGGATGTCTAGCACCACCTGCCAGGGCTGGGGAAGCCCAGTGCAACTATCATGTACACAATGGGCAGAGCAGAGCCCTGAGGAACTCCAGGTCAGCCCAGAGCCTGAGACCAATGCCCAGGCCATGCCTCCCGTGGACCTGGCACCTGTGTTCAAAGTCCAACCCAACTGCTGGCTTTGCTCCCATCATGGGCCAGCCTGGACAGGAGAACATGCATGTGGGATGGGGTAGAGGTTTATCCTGGGGTGCTCCTGCCTGAGTTGCTCCCCATCTATGGCCACTTCCTAGCACCTCCACTGGGTGCCCTGCTCTAGTCTCTCTCTCCAGCTTCCCTTCCTGTGTCCTATCTGACCCTAACCTCAAGTGCCCTCTCCACTGGCCTGGCCTACCTTAAGGAACTTGTATAGGAGGAAGGTGAACCAGTTGGTCAGCATCTTCTCAGCCACTGATTCAGTCCTGTGGAAGACAGAACAGTGTGTCATGAGCTAGTGGCACAGTCTCTCTGTCCACAAGCCCCCCCCCACCCCACATCCACCTCCATCATTCAGGAGCAGAGGTCGAGTGCGCATCAGCCATTCTGAGGCTATGAAGGACCCCAGCAGGCAGGCTCACCGGCGCAGCAGCAGCTTGGGGTGGTTCTTGCTCTCCAGGTTCTTCTCAATGAGGTCAGACAGCAGCTGCTTGAGCACACCTGTGGCATATTCCATCTCACCCTGCAGGGCTGTCATGATGAGTGAGGCCACGTTGCCGCGGTCACGCATGGAGAAGCTGCGCTGGGCCTCCAGTGTGCGGATGAAAGTGAGCAAGAAGTGCTTCTTGGTCAGCAGCTGCCCAAACAGTGTCAGTGACTTCTCCACGTTGGCCTGCACCTGGGTGAGCACGCGACTGCTCATGCTCTGCTGTCACAGAGCCATGGCAGATCAGTCCCTGGACAGGATCACCACTGGGTGCCAGGACAGTGTTCTCAGCCTCCTTGCTCTCATGGAAATAACCCATACAGAAGTCCCCCCTCCCCCAATGGGGAATGAAGTCCAGAGAGGAGATAGGTCACCAGCACAGGGTAGAAAGCACAGACTGGCCTGCATACAGGGCCCAAGTGCCTGGGACCACCTCCTTATAGTACTCAGGGCCAGCAAGCAGCAGCCCAGCCTGGAAGAAGCTCGTGAGGGAGAGGAGTCACATCAGGCAGGGCCTGGTCTCAGCCTCAGGGAAACCCTCTATGTGTGGCCCCTGTACCTAACTAGGGTGGGCTGAGTGCCAAGGAGCCAGACTGTCCCCCATGAGCCTAGGGTATGGCCAGTGCACTTACCTCCATCTCCTTGAGCACAGGGTGGTCCTCGATCCCAGGGAAAAGCACCCGCATGGCGTAGGTGCGGTAGTCAAGGAATGGGATGCCCGCACCATCCAGGTCATTGGTCAGCTCATGGATGTCTGTCTGTAGCTCTGCAAAGGCTGTGGCCAGGTAAAGTGTCAGGGCCCCCCTGACCCTCCCTCTACCATCAGGGTCAGGGCCACCACAGTGTCTCCCTATGCCTCAATTTCTCCAGTCTTAACAAAAATCCTCTGCCTTGATGGCCAGTCATGGGATTAACCAGGGCAAGGGCAGAGCAGCATCAGGGCTGCCAGGCAAGGCTTCCTGTCTCTCTTGACACCCGAGGTAGGAGCCACGGAGAACCAGCCTTCACCACTACAGGAAATGGGTGGAGCTGGGGGCCAAGTGACCAAAGCCAATGATTGAAGGGTGATCCTAGGCTCCCACTGGCCCACACAGACACTGTCCTGCATTGTCTTGGGCCCTAGACCCCTCAACACAGCCACTAGGCGCCTAGGAGGCTCTGTCTCTCAGGAACAAAGGCAGGCAAGCCTGAAGCCCATGGAGCATTCCAGAGCTGTGAGCTATACACAGCTGTCGGGATGCACTATCTGATCCAGAGCCAGAAGAGCGGGCGGCTCCAGAATTTTGGGGCTTTAATTAGGAGCTGGGCCTTCATCTCCTGGTGCTGCTGCCTGCCAGGTGTCTGCCGATCTCTACTTGGCAGCCCCAAGGCAGCCTTCTTGTCCACCACAACAAGACTCAAGAGAGCCCAGGGCCCCAACTTGTGCCCAGCCCCCATACACTTGCACCCTATCCTGCCGGGACTGTCTACCCCCTTAAGCAGAGGGCCACCTGGATCTCAGGGAGGCTCCTAGAATGTAGGTCTCAAGTTTTAAGGCTACCAAGTCCTACTGGGCATGTGACACTTGCCTTTTTTCCCAGAACTTGGGAGACTGTATGAGTTCAAGGTCAGAGCCAGCTATATCATGAATTCAAGGGCAACCTTGACTCAAATAAAATCCTGTCTCAAATCCCCCTCCGAGAATGATGGGGCTTTCTGACAGTGCCCAGGTCCTGCCAAAGCTGTTGAAGACCCCACATTAAAGGACTACAAGTCCTGGCCCAGCACTGCCTGCAGAGTTACAAGTGTCTCCCCACTGTCACACCCACCCTGTAGATGAGACTGAGGTACTGGAGGTCACATGACCCCAAGCAGCTGTGAGGTGGAACCTACTCCTACAGGCCCCCACCCACCTCCTGGGCACTAGGCTGAGCACTGCAGGGTACCAATCAGCAGGTAAACCAGGCTATGGACAAATGCCAGCTACCTAGTGGGCCCTGAGGACCACTCCAACTGACCTTCCTTGCATTCAAGGGCCACACGGGACTCAAGGTTGTCCATCTGAAGCTGCAGCCGCTTCAGGGTGCGGTCAGCATCACGAGATTTGCGCTTGTAGGCAATGAGCACAGCCACAATGACCAGCAGCAGCAGGCCACCGCCCCCACCGATGCCCACAATGGCGGGCAGCGTCAGCAGGCTGTCTGAGTACACTTGCAGCACACCTGGCGAAAACTCAAAGCCGCCTGCACGCACCTGCAGGTAGTACAAGGGGTTCAGGAGTTGTCCACGCCCTTCTTGGAACCCAGGTGCTACAAGCCAAAGTCCCTAAACCCCAGGCGGCACCTGCCTGTGGGTGATATCCCACCAGTGGGGGCCCCAAGTGGATAGCAACATGCAGACACTGAGACCCAGGGGAGCACTGGGCTGAAGAACCCAGCAGGTAGGCAGTAGGGGTAGGAGGCCATAGGCACATCTGGGCTTAGTCAGTACTGGGGCTGCCCTAGTTGGGACAGGAGGGCCCAGGAGACTGGGGCTGGGGCCCAGACTCCCAAGCCCCATTCAGCCCAGGCAGGCAGAACAGTGGACGCACCGTGACCTTGTGCTGCCCTGTGAGGTTGGGTGACTCGCACAGCAACTGTGTCTCTGACACAGTAAGGACACATGGTGTGGAACCAATAAGCACCGTATAGTTGAGCCTGGAGTTGCCGGGAGCAGGTGGCAGGAGATTCCGGCCCTGTGGAGGTTGGCAGTGAGTAGGACAGCTGGGCTGAGTCTCTTCTGTGGACTGTCCACTGCACCAACCCGTCCACCCTGCCTGGCCTCTGCCACACAATCTGCAGGGATAAAGCCCACCTTGAGGATGAGCGGGGAGCTGGGCTTCAGCTCCAGGAGGCCAGTGGGGCTGAGTGGCTCCAGCACAGGGTCGGGGTAGTAGAGGAAGGAGGAGGAGTTGAGCACCAGCAGGGCGCGCACATTGTCCATGATGAAGCCCAACTCGTCTGGCCGCTCCCCCAGCTCTGGTGGTGTGCGCGTGGGGTTGTCCACAGATGGCGCCCGGCACACCATAGTGGTATCATTGTACACCATGCAGCTCTAAGGACACAGAACACAGGAACACTGGGCCAGTGCTTCAGAAGGGTGGGCAGCACACCCATGACAGAAATGCAGCCTGGGAGTCCTGGCATCAAGGATATACATGAGGTTCCCTGTGCGGGGTGAGGAGCAGGTGACCTAGCCTCAGACTCCACATGCAGCCCAGGTCGACACAAGCAAGGAAGGCCCATGTGTGCCCCAGGGTATGGTGAGGTGGGCAGTCGGGGGCTAGTGGGCATAGGTACAGACTCACATTTTCCCGTTCAACACCTCCATACTTGGCTCGGATTCGGGGCTCGCGGACAGTGGCCAGATTGGTGCCCGTGACAGTGAGGAGGGTCCCGCCACTAGAAGGCATGGGGAGTCACCATGCTATGCTCTAGCCCAGCACACAGGATGTGACAGACACATAGCCCAGACACTGTCCCTCCTCAGAGCTGCCAGCAGGGCCAAAGCCAGTAAGGAAGCTACCAGCAGGCACCCAGTAGAGGGGTTCACAGCCAAACAGCTCCTGGCCAGCAGTGGGGACAGAGACAGGGACAACAGGGATGGGACAGCACCACCCACCTGTTGATGCTCCACTCAGGGTCGATCTTTAGGATAGTTGGGTCTTCTGTGTAGTTGTATTTCACGTCAGGGTTGGCAAGTTGGGCCCGGTTGATGTTAATGAGGATGGGGGCACTGCCCGGGCTCTGTCCAGGTGGTGTCAGGCACCGAATCTCCCGGAAGTTCCTCCTGGGGAGCCAGGGCATGGTGAGGCGGCATCCAGAAGCCAGTGGGGCACCTGCGGGGTGAGCTGGCATCCAGCTCCCCACAAGTGAGCGGCATGACCATGGGCAAGGGGCCAGCTCCCTCAGCAGTGCTATGGCCACTACTTTTCCCCTCCAGGGGCCATAAGGCCAGCCCCTCGTGTCTCCACCTACCCTGCTTGGCACATGGGACTTGGCCTTCATGCTTGCTCCCTTGGCCTCTGCCACAGAGGCACAAGCTGGCTCTGCCTGGGCCCTCTTCACCAGGGCTCCACAGGCACTGGGCCTGGGCCTCCTCACCAGCTCCAGGCTGCCCACGTGCCTCCCCAAAGCCACCTGATGCTGCAGACAACCCATCCTTTCTTGGGAGGCTAGTGAGCCAAGCCCCAACCTTTTTCTGCTATTGCATCCTCAGAACTCAGCACCCTCCTCCATCCCAATCTGGAACACAGAGCTTCACCCCACGACCCTGGGCCACAAGGAGGTGATTCGGACTGGGGTCACAGGGTCACCTCCACTGGGCACCAGCTGGACACTACAGTGCACCTGCATCCTGTCCCCTTGGCTCCTTCACCACAGCCAGGAGGCCCCACAGCCACCAGGCCCCGTTCATTCGGCTGCAAACACTGATGATTAGTCTGATAACGGGTAATTACCACAGGAAAATATTTAAAGGGCCGTTCAATTATCATCCCTAATCTAAAATTATCCACTTCAAGCCTCAAGGCTTTTGTTAAGATGTCTGTTTTCTCTCTTTAAAAAAATTTTTTTTGAGTATTTCTTATTTTGTTCCCAAGGAATCCCCCTCCAGCCCTCCAGGCAGGACCAGGGAGGAAGCAACTGGATTGTATCCACCCCTAGCAGCCTAGGCCCCGCCTCCAGACAGCTGTTCCCCCCCTACCACTTCTTCCCACTAGGGAGGC
>NDGN011296775.1:22457-47344 GCA_002564285.1 Tympanoctomys barrerae
TGGGTTTCCTTAGTGATCACCCCAGCCAGGATCTTCATACCCTGTTTCCCAGGCAACAGGAGGGGGCCCACAAACATGTGAACCAGGAGTTCAGCCTTGGTCCAAAACCAGCAGGAGAGGCCAAGCAGGCTCTGACCCCCACTCCCACCTGCACCCCGTACCAGGAAAAGGAGCAAGGCCGGCCACCAATGGATACAGCCACATCACTGCCCGCGTTCAGGTGGCTCCCTTCGATGCCAATCCAGGTGCCTCCAGACAGAGGCCCACGGGAAGGACTCACACGATAGAAGGTTGGTGTCTGCAGGAAGAAGGACTTGTTTGAGGGACACCCTCTTTGGGTTGTGCAGAGACACTACTTGTAGTGCCAGCTGAGCCCAGATGAAGTGCACTCTGCCAGCCCCAGAAATCAACCCCACCCTGTACTCCTGGTGCCCAGACCCAGCCCAGAGAGAAGGCTGGGAGGGAGGAGATGGCACGCAGGCTGCAAAAGAATGGGGCTGAAATGTGGTCAACCAGGAATGAGGAAGGGTGAGCCAGTGGGCTGTACCCAGCAGGACCTTGGAGCACCCACAGTCACTTCCCATCAGCAAGGAACAGCAGGCACAGGGGTAGGACTTACCACAAAGGTGAACCGCTTGGGCGACAGGGCCCGATAGTAGGGCGAGCAGTCACGCACACACACCTCCACCAGGGCATCATGGGCCCGCACTGAGCTGGCATCCCCAATCTCACAGACGATCCTGTGGGCATCAGCCAGGCTTCAGCTGCTGCAGGGAACCCTACCCAGGGTGGGCCAGGCCATGCCAACCCTCCCAGGCCATACTCACTGCTCAGCACTGATGTACTCGCTCTCAACAGGACTGCAGAGCACCTTGCCCACACGCACACCTAGCCGCACATCCTCAAACCGCAGGCCCAGATTCTCGCCAGTGATGGTGAGCCGTGTCCCTCCCTGTCGAGGGCCCGTCTCTGGAGACAGCTGCGGGAGGAAGAGGCTGGGGCACTAGCACTGGGCCTAGGGAAGGCCTCAGTGGGTGTAGGGCAGGAAGGCACAGGCTGGGCCTACCTTTAGGATCTTGGGGTCTGTGCAGCGGCTGCTGCCATGGTGCGCATGCATCCAGGCGGCAGGTGCGTCATACGGGCAGTGGTGGCGCAGGGAACAGCGGCGCTCAGCCACACACCAGCCACACTCAAAGCGTGGGTCAGCTTTGAGGCAGAGGCCGCAGCTTTCCCTCTGTGCAGGGCACTTGTAGAGGTGCGCTGTGGAGGGAGGCTTGGTCAGTGGGACCCTCTAACCACCCACCCAGACCCAGGTCAGCCCTTAACACTTACCCTGGATATTCTGGGGGTTATCGATGACGAAGTTGCCATTCCACACTACTGACAGATTCACAGGCAAGTCACTGATGTCATTGCCCTCATAGGAATACTGTGGGTAGTAGGCTCTGTGGTCAGGGCTGGGCATGGTGGCCAGCCTTCACCTCCCAGCCACCACTGAGGGTCAGGGCCTGTATGCCCCTCTCTACCTACAAAACTGGCTACAGGGTAGGCCTGGCAGAGCCTAGAAGCCAGAGTGGGTATGTCCAGCCTAGTGTCTGGTACCTACAGCTGTCCCTACCCTGCTGAGAGGCTGGATGGGGGGTACACATCCACAGGCACCCCAATGGCCCTGTCCACCCCAGCATACACTGTCTTCCTGCTGGTTCTGTGGCTCGCACTCTCCAGGAAACCTCTGTCTTCAGCAGCCATATGTGCTACCCTTGCAGAGTAGACTCCCTGTTTCCTACGGTCAGCCCTACTCCTTGCCCTCTCAGTAAACCACCCACAACCTTCAGGCCTTCTGGGAACCATCTTCTTCTGCCATTCGGCCAGACCCGCCCTGTGTGTGCCTGGGCCTTGTCACACTTGGCTCTGTCTCGGCCCCTCCCCAGGCTGTTCTCAGGGTAGTTGCCCCTCCTACTCTGAGCCTCCTAGCAGGCTCAGGGGGCTGAGCCTGCTACTCCAGCTTGTGCCCCACTTTCTGCCGTGATGAACTCAACCCTGCTTAGAGTAGAGGCAGGAGGCCGTGTCTCCAAGGGGCACCCTAGCAATTCATCGTTATTTTATCTGCAGGAATTTAATTGGATCTTATCAAACTCCTAATACTCCCTTTCCTGAAATGTGGTGGAAGGCAAGTAGGATGTGGAGCTGGGGAGCTGAGAGGGGAAAGGAGATAAGATGGGATGGGAGAAGAGAAGCAGAGACAGCGTCAAGAGTGAGGACAGGACAACACAGTCATGGAGGAGACAGGTGGGGTGCAGGTGGGTAAGGGAAGGGCAGCAGCTGAGCAGAGGCCCAAGTAGGACAAGGCTCAGGGACACATACGGGGCACACCTGGCTGAGTCACAGAGGAAGATGGGAGTCTTGAACCCCAGGCCACCCATCCTGAGACAGACAGAGGCCAGGGAGGGGCTGCAGCAGCCGGGCCTCTTGACTTCAGCACCGTCCCTCTCTGGACTCCCTGAGCTACAGGCAACCAGAGCCCTGCCACCAGTTGTGTTTGATGGACACCCAGGGCCCACGCCCATTTCAACCCAGGGCTCCTCTAACTATAGCCTTCTCAAACTAGGGAAACTGAGGCTAGCCACCATCAGTGTGCCAGAGCAAAAAGTGGGACCTCATCCTGGGCTTCTAACAAGTACTCCTCAGGGACCCACCAAAGGGAGTTTCTAGAGATCCTTATAACCACGCTCATGGAGCCTGGAGTGGCTTTCAGGATGTAACTGTGTTAGGGGGAGCTGGAAGTGGCTTCTTGGATGCTGTGCACTGGACAAGTGCCAGCAGTGTCCACGTTTGACCACTGGACAAGACGGCAGTTGGGGGACCCTGATGCCCTGATCAGACATCCTGCAGCCCACTGACTTACAGGGCCTGGGCATACCTGAGGGACATGGAGGGTGGCTGGAGGCCCAGAAGTCCATCCCACTGGTCCCTTCCCACTGCTCACCGAGGAGTTCTGGCACTGCAGGCTGGAGCTGTTGAAACGTAGGGCAGTGACGCGGGCAGGGCTGCCCGGGATGTGGAAGAGGCACTCATACCCACGCTGGCCTGATTGCGGCTGTGGCAGGTTCCGGGCAGCCAACGTGATGGGCTTCACCACACCCACTGGCACGTAGATCTGGGTGGAGGGCAGGATCTGGGGGCAGTCCTGAGGGGGAGAGGCCTGGGATGAGCACCAAGGCAGCCCCCACAAACTACAGGACCCCATCTGGCCTACAGCTGCATGGGCTCCAGGGACAGAGAAGCTGAAATAGTGTCCTGGGGCTGCCAGCTCTCAGCTGGGGTCTAGGGAGCAGGCAAAAAATAGCAGAAGCCCAGCAGAAAAACAGCCAGGGCCCAGAAGGCTGGTGTTTCAGCAACAATAACTGATGCAACGGCCCAGTGCCCTTGCAGCTAGGCTGGCGGCTGCCCCAGGAGGAGCTGGCCCGAGGGAGCCCAGGAGCTGGCTTTAAATAGGAATGCTGAAAACAGACTGTGGTCCCTAAGCCCCAAAAGCTCCCACTGCAGGTCCCACAGGCCCTACAGGGATTTCCAGGACCCAGGAGGGGCTGAACTCTGAGCAGAGATGGAAGGGCCCACTGGACAAGCTGTCCCCACTCCACAGGGTCTAGAGAATGCCCTGTGCCCACTGGCTGCAGGCTCTGAGTCAGGCTGAAGCCTATGCAGGGAAGCACTGGCACACAGCAAGCAGTATCTAGCCAGCACTCCTCAGACCATTAGAGAGACACTCATGCCCCTGCATCCCAGGACTGTCTCTGAGATTCTTTTTCTATTTTTTGAAATGTACATCTGGGTAAAGGGCAGGATCTGGCACCTGGGGTCTCAGTACGTAGTTCAGATTGGCCTTGAGCTCACTATATAGTTCTGGCTGGCCTCCAACTCACAGTGAGCCTCCTGCCTCAGCCTCCTGAGTGCCAGCATTACAGGTGTGCACTACCACACCTGGCTTTGAGATTCCTAGAAGGTCCCAAGTGTGAGGCCCCTCGTATAGGCTGAAGTCATACTAGATCACTCCTCACCCCACACCAAAAGCAAACACCGCAAGTGAGGAACCAAGGCAGGAGGCCTGCTATGCTCTGGGCTACAGCCCTGCCTATGTCCTCCCATCATAGAATTCAGAGAGCAGCCACAGGCCGGATGGGATGGGCAGCCACTGAGCACAGGGACTCAAACCTGTGCTAACCCTTACTGTGGCCACCTGCTCCGCAGGCCCTGCACTGATGGACAGCCAGAGTGACTGCTTGGATCTACTGGTATCAACTCAGTCAGCTTCAGAGGCTCACCAGGCCTGATGGGGCCTGTCTTCCAGCATAGTGACTCGAGGAAAAGGCCACAGGTTCCCAGGGGAGGCTGAGAGAAAGATCAGCAGCACACATGATTGCTTAAGTCCCTCCTCAAGGGCTGTGGGGTCCCTTCTGAGCAGGGCGCTGGGTCCTGGACTGGCCCCTGTGTGGGAACTAGCTGAGGGCTGATGGCCCAGGTTGGACTTCTGTCACCCAGCTGAACCTCCATATAGATCATGCCAGGATTCAGTAGACTACCTGCTTTTTGTCTGCAGAAACCACAGGATCGTGCCTAGGAGGGCAGGCCATAACAGGGCCCCAAAGCTACCTAGGGAAGGTACTTCATCAGGCTCTTGTCCCAAGAAACACCAGCCAGACTGTCCACTTGCACAGAAAGGCCTGGAAAAAGTATCACTAAAGAAAATCCTTGACCACTCGGGGCACCAGATTGGGTGGAAGCTCTGCTTTGGGGGGCCCATGAGGGACCCCTCCTGCTCCACCACATAGGGCCACTTTCCAGACAACCCCAGCCTTGTTATCCTGGCTCAGGGAGCAGCCAGGAAAGGGAGTTCTCAGAGGTTCTTTCTGGTGATGGTGGGACAGAGGGTAAGCTAGACTCCAAGCTGCAGAGAGGGGCCTAGGCGGGGAAATCAAGGAGCTCCTCATGAGGATTTCACTCATAGGACCCCTAGATCTAGCCAGGGAGAAGGGGAAGCTGGTGCTAGCCATCATGCACGCCTGTGTTTCCAAAAGGTTTCATTTGCTATGTTCCTCAGAAATACTCCTGTCAACACGAGGACATCACTTGAGACCAATGCCCTGAGGAAGGAATTCACCTCCCCAGACAACTCTTGCTGGACCCCCAGCGCTGTGTGGAAAAACTCAGAAGGGGTCTTTATTTCCTGTGCTACCTGCCCTTGCAAACCAGCCCATAACAGCAACCCCACCCACCCCCCCATGGCCTCAGTGTCCTTTGTTGTCTCAGGCCACAGTGGACGTGATGGCTTGCAAGAGGGAGAGGTCAATGATAAATGCCAGAGGGCGAAGCTGCCTCCGCCTCCAAGGTCACCAGCTGGCCCAGAGCATCACACCCATGAACGCTGCTGCCCAGAAGCCACAGCTGAGAGGACCTCTCTACCTTCTTACCAGCCCAGAAGGGCCCCGATACCCAGCGCATGGCTCCCACAAACCCTGGATGCCTTGGCCCAGCTTCCCAGCACCCCTGGAGTGAGCTGCCTGCTCCTCCCCACTTCCATTCTGTCTGCTGAAGACAATGCTGCACCAGGGACACAAAAAGTGTGTGCAGAGGGTGGTAGTAGGATGATAGGGAGGACACAGGGAGGGGGAACCCAGGAGACGGAGGCACCAGGCCTTGCATCGGGCCTGGCCCTGCATGCCTCAGGCCCCTGCTACACTGAAGCCCCAGCCAGCAAGTGTCTCTGCAGCCTGAGCTCCTCCCCATCACCCAAAGTCTCCAAACTCACTAGCCTGGCCTCTGGGTGTCCTCAGCTTTACAGACCTTATAGCCAAGCCCTGCAGCCCCAGCCTGGTCACTTCACACCTATGTGACACGTGGCCCAAACTCCACACCCCAACCACCCCAGGCGCTCTTGGGCCAGAGCACTGGTGACATGTAGGGGGGGTGAGGCCACTGGCCTTACCTCGGACACATTGACACGGCCCTCCAGAAAGGCGCAGTCAGCGGCGTTGTGTGTGCACACGTGGCGGTATTTGCACCAGTGGCAGGGGAAGGAGCCATTGACACAGGACAGGCAGCTGTAGGGGAGGAAAGCTGGTGAGGCTGGGGCAGCAGGGTCTGGCTCCTCCCCTAGGGCCAAGGCTGTGCGGGGCTGATAGGTCCCCAGACGGGAAGGCACAGCTCCCTCTGCCTGCTGTGGGCTCGTCCCCACCCTGCATGGCTTTCCTCTCCAGAGCCCCCACAACCATGACCACTGTAACTCTACATTCATGAACTCAGATCTACATTCAGGCAGCAGGCAGCTCCCACAGCACTTGGCAGGGATGGGTCCATACTTGCTCATGGTCAGGCTCAGGGTCAGGGACAGGGACCAGGCCAAAGCCCTACCCAAACAAGAAGCTGTCCCTTTAATCTGACATGTCCTGGGCCCATGACAAGCTAGCCACCACAGACACGGCCCCCATAGCCATACACAAGGCCTGCAGCTTCTGAGTCCACCTCTCACCTCCCTTCTGGCCAGTCACCCTGCTTCTTCAGAGACACTGAGTTTCCAAAGGCCTGACAGTATGGTTCTTGTCTGAGACACTCCTCTAGCCCTTACCCAGATAACAACATGACCTCCAGAACTGAAACAGCCCAGCCCATGGCAGGGCTCCCTGTGAGCTACAAATCCATCTGGGGTCAGTCAACAAACAAAAGCACAACAAAAAACACGGTTTAACTCTGCTCTCTAAAGTCAAGCTCTGCTGCCTATTAGGGACCTCCTCACCATTACAATGCCACTGCTGTGCCAGGCAGAGAGCTGAGGACTCCCTTCTTGGCTCAGGGCTCCCAGCTCACAAAGAACCCACACACCCCAGCCTCCCCTGTGGCTCTGCCCCACTGCCTGGCTCGCCGGCCTCATTTGGCCTTGCTTCCCTCCCGACACCAGCAGGTCAGGGCAGAGCTGACCAGGACTCAGGGCTGGGAAAGCACAGCTGCCTCATGGCAGGCAGGGACACTCACGACTGGTGGACGCTGCAATTGTAGAAGACAAAGTCCACAGATGCGAACTTCTTCCCGGTTTCCTTGGATTTCAGGTACAACTTCACCACCCGCTTGTCCCCTGCGGAGCAGCACAGGCTGCATCACCCGAGTCATTAGGGCCTCACGCTGGACAGCTTGGCCCCTTACTAGGCTGGGCAGCAAGAAGAGTGGGAATGATACAGCCTCTGCCTCCCTGGGCCTCAGATAAAGTCGGCAGAGGGTTTGCTAATGGGTCACAGCACGCAGGGCCCAGTGCCCCAACCCAGTGGGTATCACAGTGGGACAGAGTATCTCCCCACAACTGCCCCTAGCCTGACTACACAACTGCTCCCCAGCTCTGTGAGCCCCAGCACAGTTGGAAGCCTTTGCTCTTACCACCCTCTGGGCTATGGCCTCTGTCTGCTGTCCCGTGACCCACTCTAGCCCTGTGCCTACAGCATTTCCCCTACCCCAAGAGGAGCAAGTGGGCAAAACCCAGACACAAGTGACACAGCCATCATGAACCAGCCTTCAGAAGGGACCTTGAAGGCACTGGCACAAGGGGCAAGGCATGGCACTCACCTTGGCCCCGTGTGATGGGCGCTACCTCCCATGAGGAGGGCGAGCGGCAGTGGATGCGGCCGTCCTCCAGGACCCCTTCAGACTCGGTGAAGTCCTCGAAGGAGCAGTTGACGCCAGCAGAGAGGTCAGGCACGTTCCAGGCCTGCAGCACAAGCTGGGACCACAGGCAGAGGCAAGTGAGCAGGAGCCTATGGCCAACCCACCCTGACACTCCTGAACCCTCCAGGACGCCAACACTCACCGGCACCTGGGACATGGTGACTGACACGTTGTGTGGCTGTATGGTCAGCTGTACGCACTGCAGCAGGTCGGAAGCAAAGCGCTGGGGCTCGTCCGCCCGCTCACATGTGTCCTGCCTCGAACAGCTGCAGTCCACAGGCACTCAGGCTAGGCAGGGGGCTGACTGCACTCCCAGCACTCACGAGTGATATTCCCACCCCAGGTCGGCAAGGCAGGGGATACAGAGAAGCCCAGAGGAGCTCAGGCTGTCTAGAGGTGCTGAGACTGCCCTCAGCCACCCACTAACCCAACACCCTACTCACATGCTATGCAGGACACACCAGCCACAGTGGGGGTCTCGGGACCCTAGGCATAGCTCGCATGATGTATACTGTACACAGCTCTCCACTGGCACGCGTGTCACCTGGGGGGCCAAAGTGTCAGTCTCTGAAGCCTCAACCTGTATCCCCACACACTGGGGAAGTCCCGGTTCAGGCCTTCCTTGGTGCCAGTCCCCGTGCCTCTGCCACAGCCCTGGAGGTCATGTGGGCTAGCAGCAGCTGGAGAGCCAGTATCAACATAGGTGAGCAACCAACAGGAGACCTATGGTCTAGGACAGATGCTGTCTCCCTACCTGCAGACTCTGTCCTGTCCCTGCACTTCCTGAGGACCGAGCGCTCAGGGGTAAAGGAAGATGTGGGCAGTCCGAATAGGCTCTGCCGACTGCCCAAGGGCATAGGAAGCCGCCATCCTTGGGGGCACAGAGGAGTAGAGCAAGGGCAGCCCAGGCCTGCCTTCCCCTCTACCCGCCACAGGGTCATGAGTTTGTGCAGAAGGCAAAATGGAGCTCCACTGAGGAGCAGGGCCTCAGACACCAGCACAGCAAGGCCAGAGCTCGGTCAGGCCATGGCCTTAGAGTCCCAGCTCCAGGCACAAGGGCTCCAGATACAGCCCAACACCCACCGCACAGAGGGGCTCCAGAACTGCTCTTCGGCAGTAGCTGCCTCTGTGGTTACACTGCCACGCAGGAGGATGGTATCCCTCCCTGGCCAGGAGACTTCACCACTACCAATCTCGGTACACATGCCTACCATGCACTCACAGCACCCACCTGCTTCTCCGTCATGGCATAGAGATACTGGCGGTTGGGGCTGAGGACCAGGTCACGCAGGATAGGGCTCCCCTCTTGGGCTACCACACTTTCATAGGGCAGGGCCATGCGGCCACCAGGGCTGGCAAGGTCCACCAGGATCTGTGGCAGAGAAGGGCCCTGGGTGGGGATGGGCTCACATCTTTCTGCCCCAGCCCACTTACAGACAGGGGTCCCAGCCCCTCCCTGACCACCCCCTAAGACCATGCAACAAGGTTAGCTTCATGTTTGGCAGGGGCCATCCCGTTTCTCCAAGCCTCAGAGAACATGGAGAATCCAGGAGCCTTTGGGGTAGGGAGAGCAATGCTAGGCCTGGTGTCCCAGGGGTGAGACACCCCTAGCCAGAAGGTACCAGCAGAGGGGAGGTGTCTCATCGGCATGGAAATATATTCCAGATCCCAAACAAACCAGGCGTTAATTAGCCAGCTCTTCTCCTGCAGCCTCAACGACCAGGCTGCAAGTATTTTTAGTTGCTTTTACCAAACAAATGTATTTAATTAACAGAGAGACCCAGGGGGTTTTCTCGAGCTGGGATTCATAGGGTGCATCCACCCACGGCATGACTGGCTTGTCTGGGTACCTTTGCCTCTGGCCTCAACTCCCAATGCTTCCCGCCTCTCCATCTCCACCTTGGGGGGAGGGGCAGGCGTGCTGGCAGAGGACTCCCCTCTTTGTGCCTCTACAGTAACACAGCAGGGCCAGCTGAGGGCGGCCAACCAGGGTGGGGCGCTGTGTCCCAGGGCCAAAGCGGCTGCTGGCTATAGGAGAGGGGGAGGGCTGCATTCCTGAGTGGTGCTGGCCACCCCCCACATCCGCTCAGCTGCCTCCCCACCAAGCGAGCTTGGGCTTAAGTCGAACCAGACCCGGAAGAGCTGAGTTGGGGAGGCGCCCTGGGCAGTCCCTGCTGGATGTTTTCAGGTTCTGGGCTCACAGTTGCCCCAACTTTGGCCCAAGCCTATGGAAAAAGGGTGTGGGACAAGGGGATGGCACAGGGGCACTGTGGGGTGCCAGCAGCCCAGCACCCCTCCAAGCTCAGTAGATGTGGCTATCCCTGCACCCAGCTCTCCCACCCACGCCTGCCCCGGCCTGCCAAGTGTGTGGCCAGAGCAGGGGAGCAGCCCAGGCAGAAATCACTGACCACAGAGGCCAGAGGCTGCCTGCCCGGCTGGCGTCCAGGCACAGGTTCTGCTCCTGGTGCTAGATCAGTTCACACCAGTTAGGCCCTCAACACCCACACAGCCTGGGTCCACACCCAGCTGGGACGCATCCCAGTGTGTGCTGCAGCTCCTTGCTTCACTTTCCCTGAAGGTCAGATTTCCACCCCTTTTCTGGTATAGATACTAGAGGCCCAGAAGGCCACCCCAAGATAGCTGCCCAGGGGGCCAGGAAACAGGACACAGCCCAAGTGAGGTCTGGGCAGGGGGACTCAAACCACAGACCCACAGCCTCCAACTCCAAGACCCCAAGTCAATGCTGGACCTCTCCCAAGCCTTGGCACTCATTTGTGCTCACAGCCCGCACAGGACCCTGGAAAGGTTCCAGCCTATACCAGGCTCAAGCCACCCCTAATCCCCGCCTCAACATCTGGAAGGCTGGGCTGCCTAGGTGCACCCCTGACTGAGCCCCATGCAGCCGGCTGGGATGCTCTCAAGGCATCTGACTGGGACCTCTTGCAAACAGCCAGGTGACTCTGAGGACTTGGCCTGGCCTGCCCAGCCTGCTATGCCAGCTCCACAGCAGAGGCCCTGCCCCCCTCACAGCGGCTGCCGACTCAGCCCCTTGAGACAGGTGGTGCTGACAGCTGCTGCTTGTGGGCCTGTGTGTCCAGCTGTCCATCCACCTGCCTGGGGAGAGGCTATCCCAACCCCTTCATGCACAGCAGGTCCTAGAGATGGGACCCCAGGGAAGCAGCCACCAGCAAGAGTGTGACAGGGGTTTGGGCACACACGAGTAATGGGGCACGAGGCATGGAATGACAGCTCTGGAGACATGCTTTCAGGCTGGCAGGTCCTGTGGCCCTGCCAGCTTCCCTGGGTGTCAAGAGAAAAATGAAGGTTCACATAGGACCTGCCAAGGGGTCCGGAGACCTGGGCCACAAGCTTTGCTTAGAAAAACAGTACACCAGAGTGGGAGGGATTCAGCCGGCACCTAGCCAAGAGGGCACCCCAAGAGGCCAGGAGCACAAGGACACAGGTGGTGGGGCACAGACAGGGCCAGGGCAACTGGCACAACAGCAGGGCCCACGTGCCTATGCCCTTAGCCTCAGCCCACAGCTGTCTGCCTCGGCCACCCACCAGGCGGCAGCTGGGCCAGGGCGTTACTGGCACGCCCACATCCTGCCATGGTCTCTTTGTCCTGCAGACCTCTGCCCAGACACCACCAGCACCTTCCCCAGCCCCTTGCCCACCTACCCACAAATCCCAGGAGGGGCCTCTGGCGTGGCACCTCTCCCATATTTTCCCCACAGGGCTTCATGGGCCACTGGACTACCCCAGAATGGCCCCAGGCTGCACCAGGCCCTAGTACATACCCACCCCAGTACAAGTCACCCCGCCAGCCTCTGCTTGGGCCTCTGCAGACTCAGGGCCCTTTGTCCCTTGGATTTTCCTGACAAAGGGATAGGCCAGGCCCCAGCGGCCTCTCGAGACCACGAAGGAAAGACTCTGACCCGTCAAACTGGACCTCAAATAGGAAGAAAAGAGGTTCAAACAGGACCTGCCAGGGAGTCCCTGATCCTTCCCGTGGTGGCAACAGGTGGTGCTGCCCTTGCAGGGGGTGCCCCTTTTGGCACTCCTCATCCTTTCCCTGAGGCCCCAGCAGGGCCCTGGGAGGCAGTCTGGTGGGGGTTCATCCCTGGGCTACGCAGCCAGCTGCCCAGACCCATCACACCAAGGCTGGGGTCAACTGTTGCAGGCGGCGGGCAGCTGATGGCCTGGTCAGGTCAGCTGGCCATCCAACCCCAAGCCAACAAAGGGCCTATTCTCTGGGCTGAGGGCAGGCGGGGGCTGAGGAGGATGTCTGAGCTATCCAGGCTGGGTGCCAAGGCCGGCACGCGCCCTAGCTGCCCGGAGGCAGGGGGCTGCCCTGAGCAGCCCTGACCCAGGGAGGGAAGGCTTGCCTTGCTCTCCTCACCATGTAAGCAGCTCTGTCCCCACCTCACTGCCATTGAAGGGGACACCTGCTGAGCTCATTCCTGGCCCCCAGGACCAGAGAAGAACAGGAAGGGACATGGACAAGTGGAAGCCAACAAGGGTATCCCGTCCTTCTGCAGGTGTGGCCGCCAAGCCTACCAGAGTGCTCCTGAGAAGGTCTGTGTAAGGGTTGGGGTTCTGCTACCCTCACCCTTAGAAGCCCTCATGGGTACAGAGCCCATCCTCCCATCTCCTAACCTTGCATAGGCCACTTCCCCACCAACAGCTGGAAACAGGCTTCAGCCCCCTTCCTGGGTCCCCTCCATTCTCAAAGGCCAGGAGGAATTTGATACTGGAAAAGCAATTAGTGATTTCCTCCTGGCAGTAATTGGGCAATTAAAACATGATTTGCAGGAGGGCTGATGGTTGTAATTGGGCCAGACACACCTGGTGGAGAGGGGGAGTCCCCGGGAATCCTGTCCTTCTCAATCTCTACCACATGGGGAATAGAAGAGACCCGGGGTCAGGGCCTCAACAGGTGGAAGGCAGCAGGGCTGTGTCCAGCTGGCTCTAGCCTGCCCTGCTGTGACCCCACCCCCACCTCAAGGAGGGCCTCCCTGACCCTTGGGCTCCTCATCTGTGGACATCTATCTCTTGGGGCTGCATGAGAATGCAGGTGCTCACAGGTCCAAGGGGGTGGGATGTCCTAGAGCCCACCTGGAGACAACCCCCAAATCCAAACACCGTTGTGGGTCTGACCAATCACCACAGGGCTTCAATCACATCACTGGCCCCTGGACCTAAAGTCAGCACCAGAGGAGGTGCCCTGCAGAGGAGGCAGGGGCTGCCTGGACTGGGGTCTGTCTGAGACCCACAAGCCATTCGCCTGCCCATGTTTCTGCCCATTCTCACCCTCAAGAGTGTACACACCACCACGCTGTACACCACAGGGCTGCCTGTGCACCGGCTGGGCAGGCCAGGTCAGTGAACCCAGCAGGTGAGGCCCTACCACCGCCACAACGTATCTTTGTGCTCAGCACCAGAGCACCTGCAAGCTTTGGCCCTGCTATTCCATCCCTAGAATACCCTCTTGGCAAACCCCAGCCCTTCCCTCCCCACACACAGGCCATCTGACAATGGGGCAGGGGCTGCCCATGATGGGGTGCAAAGGAGGCCACCCCATCAGGCATGGTCACAGTAGACTGAAGGCTGCTGTGGGTCTGGGCCATGAGCAGGGTGCTAAGTGACCACTGCAGGCCCTCCTCGCATGCCTGGTAGACCTTGCCAGGCAGGAGAAGATACAATGTCTATGTACAGTCACAGGCCACTGAATCTGCAAAAAGCAACAAGGACAGCACCAGTTACAGGCAAGTGCAGAAGTCTCTGATTCAGCCCACAATGGTGGACCACATCAAGGAGAACCAGAGTGGGCACCATATACAGAGACACCCACAGACACCCCAAAAGGTACTGGGACCATTGTCCTGGGTGGGCAGCAGAAGCCACCACACACAAGAAGCCGGCAGTAGGTCCTCTCTGTACCCCTCTGATGACCACTGGCAAGATAATAAATGGGTGCAAGTCCTCACCCAACCCTTGCCACAGCAAAAAACAACTGAGCCTGGAGCGCAGATGAAAAGAGGACCAGAGCTCCTGGGCAGAAACCAGCCAGAGTTAACCCCCTGCTGGCCAGAACCATGCACGAAACGCCAGGGACTAGAGCTGTGCTGCTCACAGACCTGCAGAGAGCCAAAACAGGCAGGACGGTCTGCGGGGACACCCTTAGGCCTGAACCTCCTGAAAGGCTGGGCCAAGGAGGACAAAGAAAACACATCACATGACTCAGCCTGGGAGATTCTGCTCGGTGGGCAGGGCCTGGGAGGGGCTTTGGGACAGGCATCCTCCTAGTTCACTGTGCATGTTCGTGCATAGGCGAACCATGGCAGGGCTGGGAGTACACAGAGTCACCAAAGCATAGGAAAGCTTCCAGAGACCCATGGCCTCTGGGTGGCAGGAGGGGCAGCCGGTACCAGCAGCCCACGCCCAGAGCTGCACACAACAGGCACTCAGCAGGGAGCCACCAAGGGAAGAGCCCGGGCAGAGGGAGCCCGCTGAGCCCCCGCAACCTCAGAGACCCAGCTGCTCTATGGCGTCTTAGGGATACTAGTGAGACCCTGGCTTGGCCAGGCGTGGCAGCAGATGCTTCAGAGCTAGCTGTGACCCAGGCTGTATGTACAAGGCTGGACAATGTACAAGCCACACCAGGAGGGGAGCTCTGTGGCCATCACCACTGCCTTGGGCTGGGACTGAGGCAGGGAGAGGGCATGTTAGGTCTCACACACCAGGGAACCTGTCTCAGAGCCGCCTCCAACTCCAGGCAGGCCACTGAGGCCTAGGAGGGTGGGACTTGGCTATGTTAGGTGGGTGCTACCCTCAGGCCCCACCCTGAGGCCTGCCATGCCACTTTCCTGGGCTACACAGCACTGTGACACAGGTGCCTATTCCAGAGCCAGTCCTGTCATGTTCTCACAGCACAGATTCAATGCCAGGGCTAAACAATTAGCAATCTCAAAACATAATCCCCTGAAAAACTGAATGCCGAGCATAGAGACCGCCACTGGCCTAGTGCAGTAACTAGAAGTCCAAACTGGGCCTCATGTAGGGCCCAGGCTCTTGGCCCTGTTAAACAGTCTGGGATGGTGTGCTCCTTACCCTTGTCCTTAAGGCAGCATTGTCCCTGCCTTGGCCTCTGCCCCTAGCAAGGTACCAGGTCAGGCCCTTAGAATCCCAGCAAAGTTGCCCAGATTGGAGGCTCTGCTGGAGTCTGGGCTCCTGGGAAGCCAAGGGTATCACAGACAGGGCCACACATCCCCAGTGCTAGGACAGCCACACAAAAAGCAGAGGGCACAGAGCCCCAAGTAAGAAGGCTCTCAGGAAGGAGGGGAGGCAGAGCACCCCCAGCTGGCCTTGAGCAGCTGAAGTTGGCAGGTCTCAAATTAATCAACTACAATTTTACACAACAACACATTTGGCAGGGTCTGGCCCAGAGCCAGCCAACTAAGTCCCCAGAGCTCTCCAGACACTTTTAGCAGGAAAAGAAACAGGCCTGTGAAAGCAGGGAGTGGCCAGCACCACCGCAGGCTTGCCCTGGGTCAGACAGTGAGCTAGGAGTTCCCGAGGCCCATCTCCAGCCTGTGGCAGCAGGGCCCCAGCACCCACAGTACTCAGATAGCTGCAGGGGCAAGAGAAGCCTTGCTGTGAACTAAGGCCAGCCCTCCCCAGGGCTCAACAGGGTGGCCGGGGGACCTGGCTCACCCTGCTCAAAGCCATCTCCACCCCCTCACCTCCCTCACACGAGAGAGACAGGAGGGAGTGCAGCTGCCCCAAGGCTAGGCCTGGAAGAGCCTATGCTGTCTGGGACAGGTATCCCATTCAGAGGCAAGAGGTTCCTACAGGTGCTAGGGAGGTGACAGGGCCTGGGCAAACAAACGGGGACCCAAACCACACTGAGGATTTGCACCCATGGAGACGTGGGACCCAAGGGCAACCTGGGAAATGGGGCACAGAGCTGCCCTGTCCTTGATGCAACCATAGCAGCCGAACAGAGCACAGCCAGTCCCACGACAAGCAGGCAGAGCCCTGGCACATCCTGGGCTGTGGGAGGACCCCAAGGCCAGTTGCCTAGGGCAGGAGCAGGTGGGGAGAGGGGGAGACCCAGGCTCCCTTCCTCCAAGGACCCACAGAGAGATGTAGAGGCAAGCCTGGGTGCATACTGCAACTGCTATATGCCTCAATTTCCTGATCTACCAAACAGAAAAACAGATGGTGGGGTTGCTACAAAGCCTCCGTGAAGGCATGTCCACTTTGGGGAAGAACTAGGAAGTTAGGCTCAGAGAGGCTGGGCTGCTGGGGTGGTGGGCACACGGCTAAGGGGTGTGTGCACACCTGGGGTGCATGTAGATGACAGCTCAAGTCTCTCACAATCTCACTCACATCTGCACCTCCGAGGGGCCCAGCTCGGCTGCAGAGCCTCAACAGGGTGGAAAGCCAGTTCCCTGACTCCAGGGCTCTGACATCACCAGGCCACCCCACTCACTCTTACACCCAGTCTGGCATCCCTGGAATGGGAAGAACAGGTGCCCAGGGTTAGATCCTGTACCTCTGAGGACCCTGAGCTCAGACAGCAGAGGCCTCCCAGGGTCACCCATGTGTACTACCAACAGGCCCCTGAGCACCAGGCACCACCTCCCTCACTGAACTGTCCTGCAGCTGTCCAACACTCACTGCAGGGGTGGGGAGCAGAGGGCAGACCTCACTGTGGCCACTGCCACACTAGCACAGACTTTACCAGGAGCCACCTGCCCCACACATACCGAACTGAATCTAGGAAAAAGGGGCCACATTGAGGGAAGGGCACAGGCTGAGTGGACCTACGCTTGCTCCTCCCACCAGGAGAGTGAACACAATCCAGCACATCCCATCCCCGCACCCCTGGGCCAGCAGTCCAGCTCCATTGCCCCAAGACCACCACTAGGGTATTCAGGCTCACTTTGCAGAGAGGAAGCTGAGACTGGGGGTCCCCTAATCAGAGTTAGAGAGTGCAGGGGTGGGGTCTAGGCCCTCACTGACCACAGGACCAGCCCAACCCATGGGTACAGGACAGGTGGGCAGACGGGAACCTGCATTAGCACAGAGCCTGGGGCTATTATTTCATGTCCCCTGCTCACCAGGCCTAGAGATGCCCAGACAATGCCCCCTCCAGCCTCAGTATCTTCCTCCAACCTGTGCCCCCTCTGCTACTACCCATCCACCCACAGGCAGCACCCCTCTCCACTCAGCCTCCAGGAGCCTCCCCTGTCCCACTCAGTGTCTACTTCTGTCTTGCCTGGCATTCAGGATGGTGGAGACCCAGAAACCGAGGAGTAACTGTATGGTGCCACCCTCACCACAGGATTCCCTCTGGTCACCTGGATCTTCCATATCAGCTCTGACTGGCTAAGGGGAGTATCCTTGCCTTGCCCTTGGCCCCAGAGCAGGGCAGGGTGGTGGGGGCGGGCAGAACGCTGTCTCAGCAGACACTAGATCTCCCAGATCTCCCTGGAGCGGGGCAGCAGGGAGGGGGCCACATAGCCCACCCCGCCCCCACCTGACTTGGCCTACCCTTGGGCCTGCTATCCCTCCGCCCTGCCACAGAACTGCCCTCCCATCCACCCTCTTCCTCCACCTCATCCAGGCCTGACCTTGCGGATGCGGCCACTGCGAGTGCCAGCAAACACCACAGTGCGGCCCCGGTAGTCATAGGCAGCCACGGCAGTTAGGCCATCGTCCTTGTCCACAAATAGGGGTGTGCCCTCAATGGTGACCGTGCCCCCCAGTGGCTGGTTGAAGTCCTGTCCACAGAAGTCATCGTCAATTTGCAGAGGCTGTAGGGAGGAATGGGGTAAGACCTGGGTCAAGGGTGTCTTCTCCCCACCAAGGGCAGAACCTACAGAAGGTCCCTGTAGGGACCAAAGGCCAACACCCAGCCATGAGGAGACAGCCCCACATTCAGCCCCTGTAATCCCAGCTGTTTGGGATGCAACCCAAGCAAGTATACCCAGGGGCCCACAGCCATCAGCCCGGCCTCATATACCCTGAGGAAAATGACCTATGCCCTCAGTCCACCAGGGGTGGCCTCACAACACCCGGGATCCCAAGGGTCACTCTGATGATGGGTGTCCACCACAAGTGGTCAGCCAGAGAAGGGATGCTGGAGGGCATAGGCTCCTTATGGCAAAGTGGCCACCAAAGGGAGCTTGCAGACATCGGGGTGATATAAGACAGGAGGGGCCTGCTGGGCTGCAGGTAGTAGTCAACAGTGAGGATCTGCAGATGTGGGATACTGTCCAACTGCGCGACCAAGGAGTGGGTAGGATGCCAGGTGAGGAGGGGAGAAAAGAGATGCCAGCCCTCTGGGGGCCTGAGATGCTCTGGGAAGAGGATCTAACCAGAAGGAGCAGGGGAGGCTGGGCCAGGCTGGGCGCCCATCAGCACCCCAGGGAGGAAGAGGCAGGTCCCAGGGTGCAGAACGCACAGTAGGGCCTTGGTGAAGTAATGCCCTTGCAAGCCTCAGTTTCTCCACATGCCTTCCTTCAGAAGCCCAAGAGTGTTGGACTGTACCTACACAGGGAAGCCCAGAGAACAGTGGGAAGGACATTCCCATCCCTTGAACAAGACACAGGAAAACTGCAGCCAGGATAGGGATGCTTTCCCAGGATTGGGGGAGGGGGGTCCCAGGAGCAGAGGATCTGAAGGGAGGGCAGGTCTGGGGAAGGGCTCAGCTTCTGACATTAACCAATCCTGGAGCCTCGGAGCCTGGGGTGGCACTGGCCAGTAGCGTTCCCCAGAAAGTAGCTAACAGAGGCCAGGCCCACAGCTGCAGAACACCCAGCTTGGGATGGCCTCAGTTTCCCCTGTGGGGCAAAGTGGAGGACAAAGTGGGGGGCTAGGGGAGGCAGGTACACAGGCAGCAAGGACAATGGGAAGACACACACTTTCTGCCCAACTTAGGTCTGACCCTGGCTCTGCCTCTTGGTGGCTATGTGACTCTAGGGAAATCAACCCACCTCTCTGAGCCTGTCACCTCAACTGCAAAATGGGGACAAGATGGAGCAGGTTACCATCCAGCACAGTGCAAGGCACATGTCAGGGCTCTGAGCATGGTTTGAGGCACACGTCACAAGCCCAGGGGCTTGAGAGTGATACTGGGAAGTCCAGAAGCATGCTTTGGGACTAGAGTTCTGGTCTGGGGTAGTGGCAAGAGCTGACCTGGCACACAGAAGGACCCACTACCCTCACACTCACCGAGTTGATACAGCCCAGCTCCTTATTGAGCAGCCAGGGCAGTGAGAGCTTGCCCTCACCACGGTAGCAGGACTGGATTCGCTCCTTGATCTTCTCTTTGATGGCCCTGAGTGTGAAGAGGCACAGCGCTGACTCCTTGGGTGGCTTCACACGGTTTTTCTGGCCCTGGGCGAACACAGTGAACAGCACGTCCTCATCTTCTGCCAGGCCCAGCTGGCGGGCCAGGGTTTGGCCAGGCCGGCTCAGGTAGGCGTCCTGCACCAGGCGATACTCCACGCCGGCCTGCTCGCAGCCAATGGGGAATTCCACATATGAGTAGAACTTGGGGTCGTCCACGCATAGCCGCACAATCTTGGAGGTGAAGAAGTGCTCACCTGCGGCATCAGGTGAGGTCAGCTGTGTGTCCAGCTGCAGGGTGAGGTAGTAGACAAACTGCTCGCTGCGAAAGCTGTACACATAGTAGATGTCAAAGGCTGGGAACTTGGACAGTGTGTCCGAAGGGATCTTGAGCTGCGAGGACACGAACTCGTCCTGGTACACAAAACCGAACATGTCCGCATCCTCCTCGTTGGCCATGAGCCGGCGGCTGGATAGCGTGGGGAAGTACTCAGACTTGCCATCAATGGGCGTACCCACAAACAGCTTGGCCTGGCCCTGGCCCGGCGGCCCTGCAATAAGCACACCCGCCATGCTGCCAGCTTCACGCACACTCGACAGGTAGTGCTCCTTGCGATGGTGCGGTTCACCCAGCTTGAAGAGGTCATCAAGCCGCAGGAACTGGCAGATGCCCTGGGAGGCACTGCCACAGGCCAGCAGGCGGTTGGCAGCATAGTCCAGCAGCAGCAGTTTGTTGACATTATCAGTGCTGCCCAGGCCGTGTGGGCATGACTGCACGCTAGGGGGTGGGTAGCACTTTTCATTGTCCTCCACAGGGCCTGTCACATGGGCACGCAGCAGTGTCAGGTTCCCCGACAGCTTGTAGATGCGGTTCACGGCACCCACATATACCTCACCAGTCTGCTCGTGGACCACCAGGTGGGTGAGGCCCCAGTCACTGGCTGTAAAGGAGCGGAAGGCAGGTTGAGGACCCCCGCCTGCCCTGGGCGAGCCCATGGCAACCTGAGTGCCACCCAGGAGCAGCAGCAGCAGCATGGGGAACACATGCAGGCTCAGAGATGGCAGCGGCATGGCGGGCCGGGACCTGGTGCCTTGGAGCTCAGGTCCTGCAGGGCCAGGCATCATGGGCTTGGGAAACTCAGCCCTGGGGAAAACAGGCAAGAGAGTGGGTGAGTGAGTGTGGGCACAACTCGGGCACCCAGACATATATCCCACAGCCCACAAGTGCCCAAGCCACACGGATGCTGCATTCTGCCTGGGAAGAGGCCGACACCTCCACGAGGAAACGGAGACAGAGAGGGGGCCTCCCTGGCCCACTGTCCTCAGGCAGGGAGCAGGGAGCCAGGAGTCACTGAAAACAAGCTTTTGCCACCGAAAGCAGCACGGGATGCCTGGCTGGCAATGGGACACGCCTAGACCTGGCCTCTACTGAGATGCAGGCAAGGAGTGCATCCAAGAGCAAAGACTGGGAGCCAAGGCCTGGGGTCTAGATGGGGACCCAACTAACACTCTAATTTGGGGAACAGCACCCCATGATGGAGAGAACTACCCATGACCTAGGAAGTAACACTCCCAAGGCCTTGTCCCCTAGCAGAAGCTACCACGACATACAGACTGTCACCCTATGGAGGACACAGATGGGCTTTGCTGCTCAGTGCCACCTCTACACATCCCCACACAATTAGTGGGCCTAAGCCCTGGTGACTCCATCCTGGCTACCCTGGGGCAGAAAAAGCCCAGACTTGTGTGCACAGGAACACAGGGCTATGGCAGCCCCAGTTCTGGTGATCCTGACCTTGGTTGCACCCCAGGTCCTTGCTGGGTGCCTGGCAGAGGTTGTGGCTAATATCCTGTGTTGTACTCCCGCACACTGGAAAGGGACTCATGAGGACCCCATAGTACCATGGCGGACAGTTCTTGTCAACACAGCCAGAAGCAGCCTGGGCTGCCCTTCATGAGGTCCTGCCCTGGGCACGTTCACTGTGGCCACCCCAAGATCAACACCCAGAAGTGGCAAGAAGCTGGGCTGTGTGTACCTCCCACTATACCCTGCTGGCCCTCCTGGCTCAGGATGGACTCAGGCACTGGCCCTCAGCCTCACACTAATGCTAGCTAGGTTCAGAGGAATGGCTGCAAAAGAGATGGTAGCACTGGGGTTTATGGGCCCCATCTGCCCCCTTAGCACCCCCCAAGTGTCCATGTCCACATGAGACCAGACCTGCATGGCCTGCCCCAGGACCTCACTGCTCAGCACTGCCCATACCATACCAGACACCTCCATGGCACTGTCCTCCCCACAGCTCCTCCCATCACAGCCCCACAACAGCCTGCCCCCCCGGACAGCGGGGTGCTCGGTGACCTTCTACCCATGTCACCTGAGCTAGGGTGACAGAACACAGCCACACAGGCTACATCTCTGACCTGCGCCTCCCACAGCCTCTAGAAAAGCTCACCTCCTCCCAGCAGAGCAGCAGGCAGCCAGACACAGCCAAATCCAGTTGGGGTCATTCTATAGCCATAAGGCCCTTTCCAAGCCTCAGTTTCCCCATTACAGGGCAATGACCACAGTTCTTCTCTTAGGGATGAAAAAGATGGCACAACCTGTCACATAAGAGCTGGCAACTGCCATCCTCTCAGTGCCAGCCTTGCCCCCAGGTACCCTAAGTATGGCTGCCAGACAGCACCCTCCCCAGGGCCTGGCAGCCCATCTCACAAGTGGGGAAGCTCAGGCTGGAAGATGGAAGCCTCTGCGAAGCTGGATGGGGAGCTGGCCACAATGGATCCGCCCATGCCTTCTGCCCTCCCTGGCAAGGGATCACCACCCACACCCACTGGAGTGTCTGTCAGCAGAGGTGACATCTCTCAGTCCTGCTATTTACACTTGTAGCACAAGGTTCCTGAAGGGCTTCTGCCCCTGACATCCCCACTTTCCCCAGCTGCAGCTCTGTATGGTTTGCCTCAGTGCCCTAGAGCCCAGCCCAGGACCCAGGAGGCCTGAGTTACCTGTGAATGAATGATTGAACAACTGAAGGGACAGCCAGACCCCATCAGGGCAGCCCTGTCCCCCTCTCCACATACCCTGTCCAGCTTGTGCCCTGGGAACATCCCCTATGTAAACTAAGCAGTAAACTAAAGCAGGGCCCCAGAGCAAGAAGCAAGGCTGTGCCACCCCACAGGGCCCCTCCCAACTGGCTGTCAGATACCTTTCCAGGGCAGACACTGCCCCAATAACAGTGGCCAGTAGAGGCCTCCACAGGGTGCCAGGACCAGAGTCCCCACCCTCCACCACCTGCCCTCGGGCAGCCCACAGCAGACCAGAGCCAGAGAACAGGTTCCCTGCAGAGGCAGCGGCAGCGGGCCGAGCTTCAAGCGGAGTACATGTGAACTCCAAAGAAAACATGAATCACTCAGCGTTTATCAGTTCAAAGCAGGCCTGCAATTACCAGGGGCTGGGCGCTCCCCTCCTCTGGGATAATTACACACGTCTTAATGCAATTATGGGCCCTACTTTTCATATTAAACGGGAGGGACCCGGCTGAAGAAGCCACCATCCAAACTCCAGCCCAGCCCTGAGCCTATTCCCTCACCTACCTCCCAGCAGTGACTGCTGGGTAAGAACTGGCCCAGGGTGCAGGCCTGCAGAGGGGGATCCTGAGCCATGGCTTTTCCCCTGTGCTCACTATGGAACAAAGGCCAGGGAACATGCCTAGGCCACTTCCTCTACCAGAGAGTATAGGACTCAGAGCTCAGAAATGGCCAAGGTCACCTGGCCAGGCCTGGCAAGATAGGGGCACCAGACAGCCAGGCAACCTGCTGGGCTTACCTCCACCAGGCCTATGGCCTAACCAGGAACAATGTACTCCTCCAAGGTTTTGCCAGATACTGGGCCTGTCAGGCAGGAGAGCAGCACCAACAGACCCAAGGGTCTAGGGAGAAGCACTGGCCACTGGGGGTGGAGAGAGTAGAGGGGGGCTTTCACCTCTTCTGGAAAATGCCCAGGTACACTGGGCACTTGCTGGTGTGGGTAGGAGTCTGAGGTATGGTAGGAACCTGCCAGAGGTACTGAGAAGGCAGTGCATGGTGCTAGAGCTTCCTTTATGGGCAGTGGAGTGAGAGTTGGAGCCAGAACAGAAAGGTAAAGTTGGTAGGGAGGTGCCCCAACACAGGAAGGGGAGCCTTCCCTGCAGGATGGGGCCAGGCCTGGGAGCAGGCAACTTCACTTCTGAACAAGACAGGATATCTAGCTGGTGGAAAGTGCAGAGCAGTCATTCTGTCCCTCTCCCAGCCCTAGACGCCACCACGGGCTCCTCACCCTGAGAAACAAAGGCCTGAGCCCTCTACAAAGAGAGCCTGCTGGCCATGGCCTCCCACTCTTGGATCTTCCTGGGACTCAGGTTAGACTTGGGAGGATGGGGAAGACAGTGCTATTTTGTCCAGTGGCCCCTGTTGGCACCCAGGGAAACGGATACCCTTACCACTCTCCCTTGGCTTTTGGAGGTCACAGGAAATGGTCCCAAGTGGCCCTGTTCTCCACCAGTCTTTTGGGACTGAGTCTCATTCTTGCCCTCCCAGAGCCCCCCTCTCCCTGGCCAGGTGCTCAAAGCACAGATACTTTCCTGAGGGTCCGAACACCCAGGTAGCCACCTGGGGGCCCCAGCAGCCCAGCAAAGGGTTGTGTGCTTTGTCCGTAAGCACCTTCTCTCCTTCCCCAGAATGCACCCAGCAGCCACAAGGACTGACTAACGGGGGTTCACAGAGCCAGGCCTTCACCACGATGTCCCTGTGGCTGACTCTCCATTCCTGGGCACCTCCCAGCTGCCTAGCTCACACCTCTGCCTTGGGCACCGGCTGGTGTGGCACTGTCCTCCCTGTACAATCCAAACCAGAAAACAAGAAGGGACCTGAGGGTGGTCCTCAAGGGCCAGGGAAACACAGGCTGTGCCCACGGGATACCGACAGAGACCCAGGGTCAGGGTGGAGAGATGGGACAGGAGGGTCACCCAGAGCAGCCAGAAGCCCAGCTAGGGGGCACAGGATCGGTCACATCTGCCCCCCCTTTTTCTTTCAAGGGGCGTGGCCCCTACACCCCACAGATGAACCAAAAGCACCAGAGGCATCCAGATGCTCCCAAGCCCGGCACACTCCCTTTCCAGGGCTGCACCCAGGATCTCCGGCGATGAAGGGGCCTCCCCCGAGTCAGTGCATCTGTTCTGGGGTCAGCCCCAGTTGGCCCACTCCGTCAGCGCCGGCGCAAAGCGCCAGGCCCGGGACCCGCCGCCGGGAAGCCCCGGAAGCTTCGCTGGGAGGCTGACGACCCCATGAGGCCCAGCGAGGGGAGGCCGCGGAGGCCCAGCCGGACGCCTCCCAGTAGCACTGCACCCGCCTGGGCCGAACCAGGACCCCGCATAGGGTTGAGGGAACGTGGCCCGGGGAGCGGTTCCAACTTCCACCCGTGCCCAGGGCTGCCAGGGTGCAGCAGCCTCCAGCCCGGCCCAGGTCGCTCGGCCCTGCCCACGCCGTAGACCCCAGATCTGTGCCCCGCAGGCGCCCGGTCCAGCCGCGATGCTGCCTGGGTCCAGTCCGCCCGCACGGCGCCCGCGGGCCCTCGGGCCCGGCTGCGCAAACTTTCCCCGCCACGGAGGAGGGGCCGCGCCCGCCGTCCCGGAGCGCTGCCGCGGGGCCGAGGCAAGCCAGGCCGAGGAGCGGAGGCCGTGCGGCGCCAGGGGCCGCAGTCCGATCCGCGCCGGCGCCGCAACCGCGTCCGGACACACGCGGACGCCGAGCCCAGCCGCAGGGACACGCGGGCCGCGGACACGCGC
>NDGN011296826.1:0-15000 GCA_002564285.1 Tympanoctomys barrerae
AGAGAGAGAGAGAGAGAGAGACAGAGACAGAGAGAGAGACAGAGACAGAGAGACAGAGAGAGACAGAGACAGACAGACATGGATAGATGGGTGGACGGAAAGACAGATGGACAGACAGAAAAAGAAAAAGGGAGAGAGGAAAAGAAGGAAGAAAGGAAAGGAAAGGAAAGGAAAGGAAAGGAAAGGAAAGGAAAGGAAAGGAAAAGAATGCTCTAGCTTGAGGCCACTGATCCTACTCATGAAGGCAAAACCTCCTCCCTCCGTTGCCTCCCTCAGCCCACTGAACACGGTGGCAGTGGTGACAGCATTTCAGCAGCTCTGGAGAGCACATCAGCATTCAAACTGTAGCAGACCTTGCTTCCAAATGTCACATTCACTGGGGGCTCAGGCTTTGGCGCAGCTTCCTGGGGACACAGTTCTACTTACTCAAGCTCCTGTCAGGCCAGCTTGTCATCCTGTCCTGGAAGCAGGGAACAAGCACCTGATTGTCCCCATACCTGACCCATGTGTGAGGTTGTTGCATTCACGGAGGCCCAAGTTTTGGGGAGCAAGGCTGGGGCTGGGTGAAGCAGGGGAGTGCCTGGGTCACACTTTGGAGTGTTGTCCTCAGGGCTGAGCTAGAAAAAGGAACCAGAGGCTGTGGGAGGGGTTGCCCCTCTGCCCCAGCCCCTCCTGTTCCCTGGCATTCAGAAAAATCCAGTGAGGAGCCTGTGGCATCTGGAGCCTGTGGAAACGGAGCATAAATTAGCTCTAACCACTGCATCTGGAGCCCCCACACTGCAGTCTGCTTCCTGCCCAGCCCTGGGTGGGCTTGGGTGGGTGGAGGGCGGGAGGGGGTCTGCATGCCCTATCACTTTCTCACTAGAAGACACCGAGATAAAAATGTGGCTCTAGAATGCTGATTCAGGGATGCTTCTCCGTGCAAGCTCTCTGAGCTAGGACCTGAGCCAAGCGCTGTCTCATCGGGGAGGAAGCAGGGGAACAGCTGAGCTAAACAGAGCCTGTGGTGCACATCCTAAGACCCTAAGGTCACAGCACTGGGAGGCAGGCGTCCTGGAGGAGGTGGCATTTGTGGCTTGGCTGGCAGAGCATGTGAATCATCTCTATTTGGTTCATGCTGAACATCAGCTCCCAGCACAGAGGTTGGAGTGATCTGGGTCAACACAGTGGCTCACTATGTGGGTGTTGGTGGCTGTGGTTAAAAGATAGGCAGGTTCCCAACTGGCATATGTGAGAGTGGGGCCAAGCACCTAGACTGAGGGCCCAGGAGGGCTGAAGTGTTCAGAGAAACAGCCTTTGGGGAAACCTTGGCTGGAAAATGAACACATTCCTGAAAATCAGAAAGGTCTCAGGGCATCCCGGACCAAGACGGAAGCATTTGCTGGGCAAATCTTGGCAGATTTCCTAACCTCTCTGATTCTCCACTGTCTCATCTTCAAAGGGTAGCCTTGGGGGACCCATATTTGCTTCCTCATTCTTCAAGGTTTTTTCCTTTTTATTACAAAAATGTTTAAATACCTTTAAAAATGAAAAGAATGTCTCACTAACTGCAACCATGACCAATATATTCTCGTTATTTGAAGATATTTAAAATAACCATTAAGGGGCTGGGGAGATAGCTCGGACAGTCTGAGCACCTGCCTGGCAAGCGCAAGGACCAGGGTTTGATCCCTGGTACTGCATGCTATGCCAGCCCCAAAACTGGGCATGGAGGTACACGCCTGTAATCCCATTGCTAGAGAAGCTGAGATAGGAAGATCACTATGAGTTCAAACTCCACAGGGAGACCCTGTACCAAATAAGTGAATAAATAAATAAATGGAAGATTTTTTTTTAAAAGAATAACTAAATAAAATGAACATTAAGCTCTGGACAAAGAGTAAAGACAATGGGACAGGTCTGACCAAGTTGAGATATATGGCTGATGCCACCTCCACCTGACCCACCGCTGGCTGTGGCTCCTCCCGTGAGGAATTGGAGGAATTGGAGGTTTCCATTACCTGGTTCAGAGATGTGAGGGCATGAACAAGTCTCTTTCTTTCTTTCTTTCTTTCTTTCTTTCTTTCTTTTTTTTTTTTGTACCTAGAATTGAACTCAGGACCTTGTGTTTGCCAGGCAGGCACTTATGCCACTGAACTATATTTCCAGCCAGCAAGTGTGTCTTGAACTGACAACAGATAGAGGCAGGGGAGCCAGGCTGTATTTTTATTGACAAAAATACAATAAAATACACTACATTTTTATTTAGTGTGCGTAATTAGCACCTAAGGGGGACAGTCAAGATTTTCCTTGCTTTGTGTTTTGTGAGTGTCTGGTTTGGTCACAAGCTACCACGGCTTCTCAGATGCAGATAAGAGGGGAATCAGAAAAGGGCTGGTTCTTGAGCCTGTGGACTACCTTCCATCCATCTGTCTTCTCCATCAGGGTTCTCTAAATGAGAGGGACCTGCCGAGAAGTTACCAGTTGGCTGAGGGTTCTTGACACCTTCACATAGAAATCACAAATTGGCAAGTATTCACAGCCCAGAGACCAGAATGCCAGTGGCCAGCAGCTCTTTCAGGGACAGGGTCTCTCCTTGAGGCTCAGGGCAGGTGTCGGGAACACTTCTGGCCATCAGAGTGTGCAGGTCCAGCGACTTCCCATCACTCTCCGCTACCCTTCGTGTTGCCAGGTCTGGCTGCTCAGCATAGATAGACATGGTGAATAGGCAAGAACATGCCATTGGGAAAGAGGTTTTATTAGTACACATTTCACAGTGTAAGGTGGAACAGAGCAAGGAATGAACCAATTAAGGGTATGAGAGGGTCGCTTATAAGGGGAAAGGCCGGGTTCTCTTTGGTCATGCGCAGGGGAGGGCTCCTTCCAGGCCTGCATGAGGAGGGCTGCAGGGGTGGTTCACCCAGAGAGGCTGCAGGATGGAGTCCTCTGGGGGTACAGTGCTGATGGAGCCTGCCGTAGTAAAGCAAATGCCTCCTGGAACAGCTGTGGGTGCCTGATGCAGCAAAGCTGGCTACAGGGCCTTGAGACCGGCATGGGAGAAATAAAGAGTAGCTCCTGGGGAGTAGGGGGCCTTTCTCTCCAGTCTGAACTTTCACAGCATCATGGTTGTTTGTTTTCTAAGCCTCTCTGCACAATCAGAAAATGAGCAGGGAAGAGCCCCTGGCATGTGAGGCTGGGGTGTAGACATGGCAGCTGGGTAGGGTGTTGGAGGAGGTGATGGTTGTGCTGAATCTAAGGGATGAGCAGAGAGAATGCGCCAGGGAGAGAGTTCAGCCCAAAGTGGCTCTTAGATTTGGGAACTAGGTAAAGATCAGCAAGGCTGGCATGGAGAGGTAGGAGGAGAGGCAGGAAATAGGGTCAGGATGGCAGGGGGCGCTCAGGGTCTTGGAGGCCATGCACAAGGCCCTGCCAGCTCCCTGGAGCCGTGGACACCAGGGGAGGGCTGCGTACTGAAGGATGATATGGTGAGTTCGAATCATGGTCCCCCGAGGAGATCCCTGCCCTAATCCTCTGAACCTGTGGCCGTGTTACCTTACCTGGCAGAAGGGACACTGCCAATGTGATTCAGCACTCCCTGTCTTGTCTATCCACATGGACTCAGTGTAATCACTGGTGTCCTTGAAGAGGGAGGGGATGGGAAGGACAGTACCAGGGATGCTGACAATGGAAGCAGAGGCCAGAGTGACCTGGGGCCACAAGCCAAGGAATGTGGTGTCCTCTAGGAGCTGGAAACCACAAGGGCCTTCCCAAGGGGAATGAGCCCCACACATTGGTCTGAGCCCCCTTTCGGACCTCTGACCTCCACACATGCTGCAAACCCACCTAAAGCCTGCATCCCCTCTGGGGCATCCTTGCTGCATTCCATCTCCTAGGGGACCCAAGGCTCCGTCACTGTCTCTGCAGAGGACTCCTTGCTGTCCCCAAGAGTGCCATCCCCACCTCAGGGCTAGCACCCACCTTCTTTTCAGCTTTGCATCTTCAAGGGGTCAGGGATGCACCCACAAAAAGAGGATTTGTGGGGTGAATGGTTTTAGGATCTTCTACCCCTAAAAGACTCTTTTCTTCTTATGGTGCCTGGTATGCTCGCAGGCCTATGCAGGGCTCCAGAAGGCCCCTGGGGAGACAGAGGGAATCTCTGTGCCCTGAGAGCCAAGCTTCTTGTCCCTTTCAGTCCACAGAAGCAGCCATGGTTGGCATTGCTGTTGTGCCCATGTTACAGATTGGGGGATTAAGGCCTGTTTGCTATAGAGGTCATGATGTGAGTGACTTGCATAAGATCACCCTGCACCTTCTTAGGAAAGCCTGGACTCACAACAGGGAGTCTGGCTCCAAACACCATCCTCCAGCTGCATTTGGATGCGGGGCCACCAATGGGTGACTCATCAGGGAACTGCTTGAGGGGGAAGAGTCCAAAGCCCCGCGCAGGACACTGTCTCAGCAGATCGAGGTTGAGACCAGGACTCGAGCTTTGAGCTGATTCCAAGCCCACACTCGTCTTCTCTGAAGAATGAGCTCTCTGGGTCCCCATCCCTCTGCTCATGAAGACATTGGAGGTGGGGGGCGGCCAGAAGTTCGGCCATCCAGCCTGACCCAGAATCTGTCTCCTGATGGTGGCCCGGCTTGATGGGAGCTCAGCCTTCGGCTTCTGCCCCTCCCTCCACGGGGCAGCTGCTGCCAGCGAGCACAGCTCTGCTGGTAAAGTCTTTATTGGGAATGTCGCCTAATGCATTCATATCAAACAATAGCGCCTCATACATCATCGCTGCCAGAGGCCACCTCCGCTAGGACGCGCACAGTCCATTACCCTGACGGGCGCAGGCCGTGCACAAAACAGATAACAGGTCGGGGCTGAGCAGCGGTGCACGGGTCTGGGAGTTGCGATGGGCCTGACAATACCGCAGGGGCCCAGGCAACTGCCACACGACGACGCAGTGAGGACGCGGGATGTCTGCGGTTCCAACCGATAACACAGTAGGCACACAGATGTGGGTTGAGAACCTGCTCTCGAGAGCACTCTTGAAAGTGACTTAACCTCTCTGAGCCTCGCTGTTCCCCCTTAGAAAAGGTTAAGAATAGTTACAGCCGGTCTCAGTGCCACACCTGGAATCCCAGCTACTCAGGAGGCTGAAGCAGGAAGATACAAGTGTGAGACCAGCCTGGGCATCGTAGTGAGACCCTGTCCCCTCAAAATGAAAAGGACTGGAGATATAGCTCAGGGGTAGAGCGACTCTGGGCTGGGGTCCCAGTGCCTTTAAAAAAAAAAAAAAAGTACTTAATTACATGGGCTGGGTGCTTAAGAAGAGGAAGCTGGTGAAGTGCCTGCCACAACACTTGGGGAAGTGAGTACTTCCTGTAAATGGCAGCCCTGACCACTGTGTTCACTCCCAGGTCTTCTCAGCATTCTTCCTTCCCGCCAGACCTGCGCCCGTGGAGGGGCGATTCCCATGCCCACCAGACCGTGAGTGCCTGAGAAATAGATCCCAGGAGGAGGATCTGAGAGCATAGGGTTTGCTTTGAAAGGAAACTCAGACCAATGGGAGACCAAGAACGGGAGGCAGGGAAGGAGGGAGGCAGCCAACAAAGGGGATATTAGAAAGCTGGACTGTCACTGCTGGTGCTGAGTGATGCAGAGCTCTGGGGCGCAGCAGGAAGGGGTGGTCAGGGTGTTGACCCTTAGTGCCCCTTGCCTGGAGGCTGCTCCAGGGGCACTGGGTCCCGGCATTTCAGGCTCAGCACACAGGTGGCCTGGCAGGCTTCTAAGGAAGGTAGAGGAGAGGTGATGTTGGGAGCGCAGGGCTGGACCTGCAGGCATTCCTGTGGCATGAAGGAGGGAGGAGGGAGGCCTTGCTTGTGCTGCATTGTGGGCTCCCAGGTTCATATGGGACTGTGTTTGGAACTAGAACCCTTAAGGGCTAAGGTTACTGTTTGAGTCTTAAATGTCCCTCAGCATGTCCTCAGCAGATGGTGCAGTTGGGAGGTGGTGGGGACATTCAGAGGTGGGGCCTGGCGGGAGGAAGTCACGTCGCTGGGGGTGCCTGGGGTGCCCCCTGGAGGGGGTGATTGGTTTCTTTGCCTTGCTTCCTGGTTGCCATGACCACGCACTCCTTGTTGCAGGGCTTCCCAGTGAGCGCCCCAGCAGCGGTCCAAGCCTCTGTGGACTGAACCCCCTGAGATCCTGAGTCTGAACAATTTTCTCCTCCTTTTAAGTGGCCTCATGTAGTTCTTCACGGGGATGGAAAGCTGATTAACGCCACTAATAAGGGCTAAATGAGGTCGCTGCAGTGGGCCCTAATGCGCTCGCTAGGACTGGCATTCTCATAAGAAGAGATTAGGACACAGGCACACACAGGGGAAAGGCCAGGTGAGATGCTAGAGGACAGCCACCCACAAGCCGAGGTGACAAACTGAACAGTCACTTGTGCGCCAACAGATGGGCCGCGCTGCTCAGCACCACCACCCCCCGCCCCCATCCTGCTCCTTCCTGACCATCTGCCTTCTCTCCTGGCCGAGAGTCGTCCTCTGCTCTGAGCTGGCCACCCTGACCGTCCCTGGATGCCCCAAACTCCCCTACTTCCTTTCCACCTCAAGTCCATTGCTTTGCTGTTCCCTCTCCCGGAATGCTGTCATCTCAGACCTTTTGGGGCAGCCGCTTGCCATCCCCACCTTAGCTCCCTGTCCCTCTCTCCGCAGGGTTCCTTTCTAACCCCTTCATCACTCTTTCCCATGAGCCTGTTTTATTCTCCGCTCCGCTCTGCGCTGGCCCTTACTTACTTACTAACGCTGGCTGCAATGGCAGGAACCTTGCCTGTCTTGCTTGCTACTGTGGCCTCTGCCTAGGGTGCTGCATCATGTAGCTGGGGCTCAGCAGAGTTTTCTGTATTCTGCAAGAGTCCAGGAGCAGAGTGTGACTCCCCACGGGAGAGCCCTGCCTCTCAGGCGCACGGTCAGCTCTCGAGAGTGTTGCAAAGCTGTTTGCCTCTTGTCCTTCCTCTGAGCGCAGGACAGGTGCATAGCAAGTGCTCCATCAATCACTTTAGGAAGAGTAAGGTTCTTGAGGACATTTGTCTTTATCCATCTGCAGGCTTGGGGGCGGGGGGGTCTCCTTTGTTTTTCATCTAGGAAGTTGAAAGTTTTAAACTTCTGGGCTTTCCCGTCTGCACCTCTGCCAGGAAGGAGTAACCTGTTGGGCACTAGCAAGGTGGGGAAGCAGCTCCCATGCGGTTTGGGATCAGGAGACGTGGAAGGCTGCTGAATTGGAGGAAGGGCTACAATTGGTCAGATTATTTCTGGGTCACTGAGGACTTCCGTGACGACTGTGGAGAATCTATTGATGTCTCCAAAGGGGAGTTGGTGGTGTGGGTGCCCGGGTTAAGGGGGTCAAAGGGACTTCAGTGCCTTCCTGTGCCGGGTCTGTGTTAGATGTTTTTGTCATTGACTCTGAGTATTCCGCTCAGCTCTGCGAGGCATCCTGGCTGGGGGTTCAGGCCCGCCTCCTGGTGCCAGAGCCAGCCCTGCACCTCCCCAGCTGTGAGTCTTTGGGCAAGTGCGTGCAGCTGCCCAGGCCTCCAGCTACTTTGTCTGTGAAATGAGATGATATTTGCTTCCTGACATGACTGTTAAAAGGGCCAAATGTAAAGCCTGGTGGTTTAAGTTTGAATGTAACAGAAGGATCCCCGGAAGTCCCTTTTGGCTTAGTGCAGTCACTTTAGTGACATCAATCCCCCCCCCCCCGTGTAGTTTAAAAATTCCAACCCCATCTTTAGTAAGGTGGCAGGAGTTCACTGCATACAAAGCGTTTGCAAGTGCTGTGTAAACAGCTAGTGTTATTGCTAATCTATTCATTCATTTGTTTATTTACTTGGGACTGAACCCAGGACCTTCATGCTGAGCCATATCCTCAGCCCTTTTTAAATTTTTATTTCGACACAGGGTCTTACTAGGTAGCCCAGGCCGATCTCAGGCTTATACTGCTCTTGCCTCAGCCTCCCCGAGTGCTGGGTGATGGGTGGGTACCCCCACCTCTGGCTGCCAACCCCATTTTAAAGATAACGAGCTTGATGCCAGAGCCAGCAGCTGACAGAAGCCCAAGGGCAAAGGAGGCATAAGGCCAGGGTGGGTGCGGACAGCAGCTTCCTGACATGCTTTGGTCTCCCCTGGGGAAGGAAGCCACGACAGTGAACCAAACGTCATCAGGTCCTCGGTGGTGGCCGAGAGGCCGGGCCTCCTCTATCGGCACCTGGGGTCTCCAAGAGGACAGACCTGCAGAGGTGGAGATGGACAACAGGCTCAGGGTTGGGGGAGCGCAGAGGGCAGGGGGTGGGCCAGGCTCTTACCAATGTGATTAAAAGCTTCAGTAATGCTGTCTGACGAGGGGCCTTGTTCCCAGGGCTTGGCAGGAGGGGATCCCAAAGACCTCTGTGGCCCGGGTTAGAGGCTGATGGGGTGGGGAGCACCCTCAGAGCCCCCAAGCAAGGAGTCCTGTGCTTCTAGGAGATGGTGCCATATATCACCCGACACGCCTTTGCGTGGGCCCGGCCAAGCTGACAACAGCCATTTGTCTGAATGTCATTGGCAGTAAACTGGGAGGGAGGGTGTGGTGAGCAAGGCCAGGCATGTGGCAGGCGGCACAGCTGATGCAGGCCACGGGGCCCTCTCATTCTCTGGGGACACTGCAGGAGGAGGTGACAGAGACAGGAGAACTCAGTGCCACCCTGAGGGTCAGACAGGAGTTGGGGACACCTTTCAAGGAGACGCTGCAGCAGGGGAGGGAGATGAAGGCCATAATCCAGGTGGTACAGGTGCAGGATTTGAACTCAGGAGTCACATTCCTGATATCTTCCTTCATTCAAAGGATGTTTATTTATCAGGAGTACATTGAGCAAAAGAAGATGTAGGTAGTCCCTGACGATGTGGGTCCAAGCGTCACATGAGCCAGAGTAAAAATTTTCCTCCTCGCTGTGTGACCTGTGGGCTGGTGACTTACTCTCTCTGTGCCACAGAGTCCTGGTCTGAAAAATGAAGATAATAATCACAGCCACTCTCCATGGGGTTGTGGAGCGAGGGGAGGTGAGCTGACAAACAATGCCCGGCATGGAAAGTGCTCCTTGGGTGTCGGCTAGCGTCGCTGTCATCACAGAGGGCCCGAGAGTCCAAAGAGGCAGTAGCAGGAAAAGACAAAAGAGACCCAAAGGCTGAGTAAAGCTTGCAAGGAGGAATGTCTAAACCTTCCAGGGTGGGCTGGAACATAAGCAAAGGCCCTGGGGCAGGCAGGAAGGGACGAGACACATCTTCCAGCTAAAGGCGTGTGGCCAGTCCCCCGAACGTCAGGCTCTTAATTGTTTCATGGGCATAGCAGCAGCATCTCCCTTCCTTGAGGCTGTGGGGCTAAGTGAGATGGTGTGAGAAGTTCCCAGCACAGAGCCTGAGCACCCGCTAGCACTGGCTTGTGGGATGGTGGGTGGGACACCCCCTTCCAACCCGAGGGAGAGCCCAGGAGGGACCCCCAAACCATTCACTTTATAGGTGGGGACAACTATTTCTAAAGAGAAGCCCAAGTGTTAGAAATGAATTTCAGATTGTTGGAAAACACAAAGAGTTTGGCACCTTGGTGAGGAGGTAGTCCTCTCAGTGGGTGCTCGGGAAATGAGATCCTTGTCCCCGGGAGGCCGTCTGTCCCTAGGGCCACCCCTCTGCTGCTTCGAGTCAGTCCTCCCTAGAATAGGCTGGGCCCAGATGGAGCCCCAGACCCCCTGGTTCAGGAAGGCAGGGAGTCTAGGGACCAGGACCATGAGCCTGCAGGTGGTGCAGCGAGATGTGCACAGGTGCATGTCACAGGCCTGTCACCACCATTGCCACCCTCCCTCCTCCTGTCTGTGGCGCCAGGGAACCCGAGGAAGCAGGTGACATACCTCCCTGGGGACTGCACCTGCCTTGGGGGTGGCAGCTGCAACTTAGAGGCTAGATGGGCTCAGATGGTGGTGGATGTACTCACGAGACAGGCCGAAAAGGAGGGCTCTGAGATCTGACAGAGGGCAAACTGAGGCCCAGGGAGGAGTTGGTCACAGAGCAAGGTGGCAGGATCCACATTTGCTGCCTTGTGATTGAGGTTTTGTTTTGTTTTGTTTTGTTTTTTGTAATTTTCTGCCTGACCAACACCTGCAGCAGGGCCCAGGGACCCTGGACAGGAGAACATTTCCCAATCTTCTGTGTCCCTGGGTCATGAAAAGAGGATGAGTCACCAGACCTATGATTGCTCCGCCCTGGCTTTGCCCCTTACTGCATGTCCTTGGGCAAGTCACTCAGCCTCTCTGAGCCATACCAGTGGATGTGTGCCCAAGATTGAGTAGGAACTTATATAAAATGCCCAATGAGTCTCTAAACAAAATGGGTCTGGTCTCATTTCAAAAAGATTTAAAAGGGCTGGGGAAATGGCTCAGTAGAATAAGCGCTTCCCTGGCAAGTGCAAGGGCCTGAGTTCAATCCCTAGTTCTGAAAAAAAAAAAAAAAAAAAAAAGATTTAAAAGTGGCTCACAAATATATACCATGATGCCAAGGTAGGGTCAATGAAGGCACCCAGAGGACAGGACCATGGGCGTAGGAATATTAGGTTTTCCAGCAGAAGGGCTGCTTGTGGGCTTGCTGTCCTGGCAGCCAAGGCAAAGAGAGAAATACGAACATGATACAACTTCTGGAGTCCAAAGCTGAGATACCATCCGGTCTTTGGGAAGGGACAGGGCTTTTCTTAGAATGCAGCAGGAGCAATTTCTCATGCAAGTCCTCAAAAATGAGCCCTGTGGGAAGAGTCAATTCTCTTTTCCTTTCCACCCCATAAGGTTGTCCCTACCCTATAACCATAGCTCATGGCATCATGGTTAAGAACCTGTTTTCTGAAGATAAAACTAGTTCCCATCACTGTGCAGCCTGGGACTACCTCCTGTCTCTGAGCCTCAGTTTCCCCTTCTGTAAGGTGGGGAGGAAGGAGTTATAAGGATTACCACTGTGGAGGACCACCTGAGCAGCTGTTCTTGAAAGAAGAGGGATTGTCTCCATTTTGGCTGAGCACCAGACTGCTGAAACGTTAGATACTATCCCAAAAGCATAATGCAAATTACTCTCTCTGCATATGGCAGAAGTAAATGCAGGTCACCCACCTAGCCCAGCTCACAGTACTCACCTACTTCTCACAATTCTCAGTCATTCCTCCTCAAGCCACTCCTCCACTGAATAAAACCCAGCCACTGACCTGGGTCAGCCTCTTTGTTCTGGAAAGCCATCTTCGTGGCTGGACTTAGGGTCCCTTGGCTCCCCAGTAATTATAAATATGTTTTAGTGTCTTTACTTTTGCCATGGGTTTCCCTGGGAGTGGTAGATTGGAATTAACTTGATGGGATTCCCATAACATCTTTGGGATTACAAATTTTGACTTCTTAGACCAAGACAAGAGCTTGGAGGGGACTCCTACAAGCCACATCACAGGGTTGTTTTTAAAAACTTGAGCCACCTTCTAGAAAGCATTTGCTATAGTGCCTGGTATGCAGCAAGTGCTTAATAAATGATGCAGTTCTTATAGCAGGTGCTCAATAAGTGCTCAGGGAATGAATCTTACCAGACAGTGCAAGCATTTTCTCTCCTGGCCCTTCCCTCTGGTGTTTCTCGGCGTCAGGCTTTCTCCTTAAACCAAATGGAAGCCGAGCATGCGTTTTAATCAATTCCACAGTTTGTGGCAGCCAAAAAGCCCAGGTTAATGGAATAGAGCTCAATGCCCCGTGATTTCCGAAGCCTCCTTGAAAGCTCTATGCTTTTCCTGCTCCGCCACTGAGAAGCCACTGCCTCCGCTGGGGAGGAGAAATTGAATAATTGATGCAATTTGAATAACACTAGGATTTGTAATGATATTAAATGTAAAGATAAAAAGGGGTGGGCCCGGCACTGATAGCGGAAGGGAAAAGTTGTTAATAGGCACTTAGGGGCCGGTGCTGGGGGGAGAGCTCTGCTGGAAGCAGAAGCTGAAAAGGCATTTAAGACAGAGGTGCAGGGTGGGGGGGCAGGCTGGGAAACCTCCAGCCGGGGAGGGGGGTAAAACCATATTCATAAATAAGATGCGGAAATTTCTCCCGACTCAGCAGCGCTAACAGTTAGAGTGGATAATTATTTAAATGCCAAATCATTCTGTTCATTAGAATCCCAAATCATATCGGAGGAAGCTGATTGCCCAGGGCAGGACGGAGGAGGGGGCGGGGAGGAAAAAGGGAGCTGGGGATGCAAGACATTGAGGGAGGGTCTCCCGGACCTGTGCGGGTACTGAAGGGGGAAGCAGGACTCCAAAGCCAGGCTGACTGCAGCAGGTACTTCCCAGCTGGATCCACGTTACCCTCCCACTCTGAGCTTCCGTTCACCCAGCTGAGGAATGGGGCAACTCCATTCATCACAGTGAGTCTCAGCTGCTGTACAGATGCTCCTGGGTTTGCCATGGGGCCACATCCCAGATAAAACTGTCATGCATTGAAAAGACCCTAAATCAAAAGTATGACGAATGCCCCTAACCTGCTGGCATTAACACACCACCTTAGCTGCGCTAGGGACAGTTTCCCCAGTCACCAAGTCAACCGGATTCCTCTAGCTCGAAGCATGTGTTAGCTCATGGCCTTGAGTCTCTTCACGGAATGATTGACCAGTGTCCTGAAAGCAAAGAACAGAATAGTGATGTGGGCACCTTTGGGTGCCATAAAAATCATAATTTGAGTCATCATCGGGTGAAGACCACCTGGGCTTGGTAGTATGGGTGCCTCCTTCTCTGTGGCCCAGCAGTCCTGATGGTCAACGAAGGAGGTGACCAGGCTGGGAGGCCTGGGCAGGCGAGAGAGAAATTACCAAGGAGCCCCAGTGGAGCCCATTTCTCCCTCCCCTCTCCCTCACAGGGTAGGTGCTGGGGTCAGAGGTGGAGACGGGGTCCCAGAGAGAGTTTAAGGCACTTGGCGAGTGTGACGCGGCAAGCTGGTGGCCAAGCCAGGATCGCCCTGCCACAGGCTCTGATTCCAGCCTAATGTGTCTGCCCTATGGGCTTCCTGGAGGTCTCCCAGGCGAGTCCGCAAGGCCCTAGACAGTGTTACCCTGTCGGGCCATGAGAGCCAGAGTTGGTCGGTAACAATTGGATTATGCTAGGGACTCTGGGCTGGCTGGCGCCCCTCCCAGAGCGGGTGGCCAGGCCCTCCTCAGACACAAGCAAGTGGAGGCTCCTGGAACCAGAGCCCTGGCAAGGCCCAACTGGGCCAGGAAACCCTCAGATATGAAGCAACATGTGCATCTATGCTGTCAACGCAGCAATCTCAGCAAGGGAGGGGGGCAAACCCACCTGCTCCCTGTCTGATAGATTTGGGGCCTGCTGTCTCTATCGGGACCTGGGCCAGGCAGGTTCTATCATTTAATTGTCCAAATAACACCATGAGCAGATAAAAAGGGTAAATTGAGGCTCAGCAAGGTGAGGTGACTAGCTCACAAAGCACCTCCTCAACTACGGAACTAAGGTCCAAACACATTCGCCTGACACCTGTGTCTCTCAGGTGACCCAGGGCTGCACCCAACCTCACCGCATGGGCAGCGGCCCCTCCTCACATGGCTTGGGGAAGTCCTGCAGGTGCCCTGTTGGCAGGCGGAACCCTGCATGGCCCTGTGCTTGCTGAAGGTCACTGTGGGACCCACAGTCAGCTGAGGTTGGGGCCAAGCCTGGGCCCTAAGTAGTCCTTGAAACATGAGCTCCATGAATATTTCAGTGGCCCAGGCACCGGGGCAGCTCCTGCGGCTGTGAGCAGGCCTCGCCTTCCCCAGGGGCCCCCGCGGAGACGGCTAGGAAGCACTGGAACTGGCACCGATGGCAGGATCTGGATGGGAGTCTGTCTGTGTCTCTGAGTGGCCTTCCCTTCTCTGGTCCTTAACACAGAGAGGAGGCATCCATCTTTTCTGCCTTGTATGATTAGCAGGAGTATCCTGGGGCCTGGCATGCAGTTGGTGCTGGATAAATGCCTGATAGTGTTTCCCGAGGAGCGTTTCCTACAGTACCTGCTGCAGAGACACTGGCTGCTGGTTATAAACCCATGCCTCCTGGCACTGTGGAGCAGGAAGCATTGGGGCCCGGAGCATGCATTTGCAGCATGGGCCCTTGGTGATGCCCCAAGATGTCACTGCCTATGCTCCTGCTTCCTGGCAAAATGAGAAGAGCCCAGGCTTTAGGGTAACAGCAGAGCCTTTAGGACATAAGTGGGGGCAGGAGGGTCATTTTTTGGGGTGTCTGGGATGTGGAGCAGGGCACACAGAGGCATTCAACAAATGAGATTCTGCCTTCCACCACCTATGCCCCTATGGCAGCAGACAGAGCATCCACCTGGCTAAAGTGGGGACAAGGGGTTGTCCTGCCCTGAGGGAGCCTTGTCAGCAAGGCCACTCTAAATCGATCATTTCCCCCCATTTTTGCAGCCGGCGTCAGCATCTCTTGGGATGGGTGCAGAAAACGCCAGCGTCAGCACACTGTGCCCCAGCCAGACACCGCTGCTCTTTATTAATTAACCGCCAGATGTTAGTTTTTGCATCTTTTATCAGAGGGAGCTTTGTCACTGGGACCTTGTATGTCAGATCATTAGGGAAAGGCAGCAAAGCATCCCTTGGGGGACCTCAAAGTTGGCAGAGAGCTGGGGAGAGGGGTGAGTAGCCAGGCATCTGGGCCCCTGCCCACAGAGGCACACAGCCTCCTCCTGCCCTGGGAGGGTCCAGGGCAGCCAAGTGATCCTGTGAGGAAGTCCAGGCAGGGAGCGCACCCCATGCTCCAGTTCCCCAGGGGCCACCTTGCTCCCGGGAGCATGCAATCTGCTAGAGAGACAGCCACAACCCAGTAAGCCCAAATAAACAGCATATGACAAATTGGGATCTGTGTCACGGAGATCTGACAAGGTTCCAACAGAGGGCGAATAGCGGGCACAGAACCTAATTTAGATGGAGCGGTTTGCCTGG
>NDGN011296828.1:0-10588 GCA_002564285.1 Tympanoctomys barrerae
GTTTGTAAATAGAATATCATATCCGCATCTTGTACAGCAATTAACCACTAGGAAGAATGTATGAAATGTGTTAATTATTGAAATTGTCCTACCAATTTGAAAAAAAAATCAAAGGACAGACAGACAGAGAAAATAAATGACAACTGTATGGTCTTGGAATTATCTCAATAAAGCTGTTAATATGTATTAATCCATGGATGATAAAACCAGTGGATAAACATATGAAGATGAAAATAAATTTATACTGTCAAAAAAAACCTATCTCATTGCTATTTGTTTCTCAATAAAATTATTAAAAAAAATAAGGAACAGGATCGTAACCCTAAGATAAAGGAAAAGCCGGAGAAAATACAGAGAATGTTTAAATCACCCCTCAAAACAAACAAACAAATAAACCTCCTGATGCCTGTGAAAAGAGAGGACAGTGTGAGCACATTTTCCACCCAGAATTTTTATACCCTCAAGGAGAGTATTAATGTTCTCAGTTCTACTGAGTGATGAGATTGTACTGAGTCTCATTTCTTTTAGTGCCTGCACTTCACTCTTAAATTTGTTCTAATTTCTTATAAACCCTCTTGCACCTCTTTCTTATGGGTCTTGAAGATTCTTTTCCTGAAATAGAAGTCACCAAAACTTCTAAAATTCAACCATTTTGAATTTCATTGCAGCTTTTTGGGTCTCTCAGACTCAGCTCATTGACAGTGCCAGGTCCAGTGAATTAGATAAATAAAGCCACAGCATAATGTTTTTCAGGTCCTCTTTTCTGTTGCCAGACACTTGGTAATGGCATTCACAGTATTTCTAAGATTTGTTTTTTCTAGTGCACAATGCTTGCCTCCGCTGGGTGGAGTTTAGCACTGCACATGTGCACAATATAGCTTAATTTGTTTTTATCTCCTTGCCTCCCCCAAACCCTTCATCTCTTGATCCTCTTCAAGAAAGATCTATGTTTCCATTTCCTATTATTTACATTTTATGTTTTTCTTTATTATAATTTGGATTCTTTATATAAAAGAAGCCATGTAATATTTAAGCTTGTATGCATTATTTATTTTACTTAACATTTGCAACTCACAAGAACACGCATTACAAGATAATTTTGGAACTGCTGCAGAAATTGGTAAAGACTATGGGATCAATATTTTTATTGACATTCATCAATTTGCAGGGGCTATGTTCCCAGAGCACTACAAATTATGAAAGAAAGCAAATTTCAGATATGGTCAGAAAAATTCCATAAATGTCTATTTTTATAGTTTAAACCTTCAATATGCTATGTCTCCTGCAGCTATGTAATTTAATATAATAAAATACTGTATTAATAAAACCTTAGAAGGTACAGGGCTTTCTGTTGACATTGTAGGGCTTTAAAAAGAACAAAATTGAAATCACTGGAGATAGCTACAGTGACTTGCTATGATATGGGACTGTTGGTGCCTCTGCAAGAGATGGGCAGGGCAGCTGACCACTAGCAGCAAGAGAACTCAATAATACTCTTGACTGGCCACTTGCAAACCTCCTGCTGAAAAGGCAAATGTGGAAGATATTTGTGACTAAAGCAAAATTGTTCTGTGAAAAATTATTAGGTTCTGAGGAAAAATCTGTGAATGAGCCCAACAATTCTGAACTGTGACTTTGGTTGGGGGCTACTATTTATTTATTTATTTTGGCAGAACCGGGGATTGAACTCAGATCCTTGCGTTTGCCAGTCAAGCGCTTACCCTACTGAGCCATCTCCCCAGCCCTGGGGGCTACTATTGAGGGGAATTAAAGGCAAAGACTTTTGTTGTAATAATTTTGTAAACACTTACAGTAATTTCCAATCATTCCTTATAAGTGTTGGTTGCATTTTGCAGTGAGGTAGCATCTCACTTCTCTCTACTCTTGGAATTGGAAAGAACTTATTAATAAGAATGCACTGTGCCCAGAGGCCAGTAGGTTTTGAAAACAGAGACATGAATCCAAATCTCAGAGTATTGCCTTAGACCTGGTAAGAGAAGCTTATGTTTGGAGGAGAGTATTAAATTATGCCCATTTTAGCAACACCTTCTGTCCTAAAAATTCTTCAATAGTATTCCATTCATTGTAATATAAAATTTAAACTTTTTACCATGACCGAAAGTTGTCTACATGATGTGGCACCCATGTACTTCTGCAGTCTCCCTTGCTCAAGCTCTCCAGCACACACTGGCCTTTCATCTGGCCCTCACACTGCTCCCTGGTCTAGGACCTCTGAACAAGCCCTTCCCCCTACTGTGCTGTGCTTTCTCCAACTTCAGTCAGATTTTCTCATTTCTTGTTCTTAATTTTCATCTCAGATGTCAGCTCTTCATAAATGCCTTCCTTGATCTATTTGTATTATTTCTTAACTTTTTGAAAGCCCCATTTTCAGAAGCCTGCCTGCCTTTCTTCTATCGTTGTTGTCCCAATCTGGATCTTAGCATACTATAAACACTTAATAAATTTTTGTTGAATTAATGCAATAATAATAAAATAACCTTTTTTGCGTGATTTATGAGTGCCAGGCAACTTGTTAAGCATGGTATAGCCACTGAAAAAAGCTAGGAATTCCATCAACATTTCCTCAGAGCAGAATATCATTCTCATCATACAGATATAAATTAGTAGACAGTTGTGGGGAGGCTAAGTAATTTACCCAATGACCTTTTTTCCCCCTTTGTTACCCTGAGTCTATTAACCACCCCAGCCTGCCCAGTGATTTAGTAATAGACTAAACTGGGCTTTGGCCTCTGTTGTGACATAAACTTGTACTATTAGACACAACAGTTTATACTTATTGCCATGTTTTAAGAGTAGAGATTGAGAGTTTGAATTAAAAATGTCCAGAATCCAATTCAAAATTGATAATCTGCTAAGTTTTTAAAGCCCTATAGTTAGTTCATCTTTCCCAAATCTGTATCCCATTTGGGTAGCAATGAGCTTGCTTCAGTTCTGAGTTTAATTATTCAGAAAGCTTCCTGAGGCATCTTTCCCCCTTCTGATTCAAACCCCATCTCGCTGCGGTCTGCATTAAAGCTAAGCGGAGATGCATACAATCATTGTGAAATATGTATTTTAATAGGTATTTCAGATGCGTGGAAAATTTGCAAAATTTGGAGAAAACGGAACCTCAGCCTCTGCAAAGGCTAGCAAAAATGGTATTTCATCAGCCTGGGTTTTTATTCCTCTCCAAGAACTCTACGTCCCTGGAGCTCTTTTAATCTTGGCTCATTAAAAGTTAATATAATTTGGATTGCTGCTATTCATTTTGTTTCTGGCCTCCCTACTTCCTGAGCTCAGCCTGCTTTTCTGTGCACCAGGCCCATGTGAGATGCAGATTTTGCCCCCTTACCTTCACTGAAGACCCAGATGGGAGCAATCAATAGCTGATTGCTGATAAATGATAATTGTTACAATGAATACAGATTCAAATGTCAGCCGCTGAAAAGATGCCAGTTGTTTGTTGTTGGGTAATTCAGGCCTGTCAGGAAATAACCAAGAGAGATGGCCATGCTGCAGCCATCACTCAGCCCAGGGAGGAGTGCTAAGCATCAATACTTGAACTGTGAAAGTATCAGGAATTTGATCCCCAGGCATGCTCTGTAAAGAGTGAGTGTGTGGTTTAGCAAACCCAGATTTTGTAGCATGTTCTGAAAAGAGCTACTGGTATGTATGGTGTACATGACACAATCCCCATATGACAGTTATATTCATTTCCTCTGACATGCATGATATTGACACTGGATGGGACTGGATGGAGAATTATTACCTTTGGGTGGAAGGATGGGACAGAGTTTGGAAGGAAAAGGAATGGTTGGAGCAGTGTTTTCTGATTGAGGAATGACATTCAGTTATAATGTAAGAGCTTCTTCAGTAGTTAATACCATTTTCTTTGGGACACAGATACATTCCCACTCATATATTATTCATTCATTTAGTTAATCTCCAGAATTATGCTCAAATCTGCTACTATATGCAGATTTTTGCTACAACAGAAGTGCTAAAACACACATATCATCATAGTAATTATGTAAATCACCTCTGTGGTAGAAGTTCATAGTTATCAGAACCTACCTGACAGTGTGTTAGGGGAGTGAGACAGAAGGTAGAGAGAGGAAAATGTCACATATGAGGAGATTTGAGACACTGATCTTGAATGATGAAACCAGGTGGACAAGGTACATTGGTGTTTTAGGAAGAAAGAACAACTGTCTGGAGAAGAAGTGGAATCATTTGCTTGAAAATTAATAGTGCGTAAATTGACATTGCAGGGACTAAACAAGGAAATAGTGTTATATAGTCTGTTTTTAGTTGCTCATGGCAGAGCTCATCCAGTTTACAGAAAAAAAAATTTTTTATCTCTAGCATGGTGAAAGAACCTATAAAACAACAGCAACGAAAACAAGCAAAAAGCAAAGCTCAGGCCTCTCCTCTTTTCCTTATACAACCCTATCCCTATTGGGTCAGGGCCCCTTTAACAGCACTGGAGCAAAATACCTAATACACACAGATTGAAAGAGGAGAGGTCTATTTGGTTCAGAAGCCAAGGGGTACAATCCATGGCTGGCTGCTGCTAAAGCAGAAGCAGTAGGGCCTGCTGGAGGACTGCACATCTGACAGCAGCCAGAAAGCAGAGAGAGGAGGGAGGAGCAGGAGATGAAAAGGCACTTGTCCAGGTCATGCCTCATTGCCTCACCTCCAGGGAATCCACTCCCCCAGGAAGTTCCCAACTCCTAGCAGTGCATTCAGCTAAGAATTCATCAATAGAGTAATTCACTAAAGAGTGCAGTGCCCCATGACCCGCCTTCCAAAAGCCTCACTTCTGAGTATATAATATACTGACGAAAGATTTTGGAACTAAATCATAATCCCTACCAATATGACCTCTTTTTACCTTTATTACCTCCCAAAAGTCCAACCTCCAAATGCTGCAATCTCTACCTCTTAATGTATAATGAAGAGAATAAACCATGACCTGAGTTTTGCTGGAAGACATTCAAACTTGAGGAAGTACCATACCGAGAAATACTTTTTTTTTCTGTTCTTATGTCAGTGGGTCTCACAAGCGTGGAGGAAAGAGTGATCTGTATATTCCCATGTTTTTTATAAAGGCACTATCTGGATGGTTTGCGGGGGCTTGAGGACATAACTGGTTGGATCCAAAGCAAGATGAGTGCTGGGGAGAAAGCTCAGTGGTCTAGGTGCCTGCTTGGCAAGTGCAAGGACCTTCGTTTGATCCCCAGTACGGCATGTCATGCTAGCTCTGGAATCCAGGGTGTGCCCTTGTGGCCACCAAAACCAGGTGTGGTGGTGCATGCTTGCAAGCCCAGTGCTGGGGAGCCGGAGAAAGGTGGATCACTACCAATCAGAGCTGTATAGTGAGATCCTATACCAAATAAACAGAGCAAATTAAATTAAAATGATTAGAAAAACTCAAAACAACAAAACAAAGCAAAATGGCATTGCAGAGGTAAAACAGATCATTGCAAGAAGAAGCTATTAAAAGCAATAAGGGATAACTACATCTCTTTCTATCCCTTATATGTTACCTCAGCTACTATGCGTGCATAAAACTCACACCCTTAATCCTGTTGTTCTTGACCCTAGCATTGAACATGAACCAATCACAGGATCATTTATGCCAGATCCAAGAACCTCTGAAAAAGCTCTACCTGTGCCCACGAGGTTTTGGTGAGCAACTAGATAGGACTCATAATAACTATGAGGGAAATTTAAAAAAAAATGCTTTTTTTGTTAACTACAACAGAAAAGACCCTTATTCAGTTCTCCTAATGAATACATTCGATTTCATATCTTGTTTTGAAAGTTTATGACTTCTAATGAATTTTAGTTGAATGTATATACTGGTGAAAGATAATGAAATCCCACTGTAATGATACTAGTAATTATTTCAGAAAAATACAGATACATATTGAAAGGTCAGGATAGAAAAATCTGCACATTCGTTACCTGGGAATTTTGTTCATTGGGCACCTACAATTTCACTATCATATTTGTTATGGTGGTATTTTATGGTAAAAGAAAATTTCTTAATGAATGGTATCTATAATATAAGCTATAATTAATATTGGGATAACACTGCAGGGAATACTTGTCTCAGTTTTGTAGGTACCCTATTGGCACTGAATTAGATGTGTCTGTTGAGTTCTCTTTACGCTAAATTCGTACCTGGATCGGGAGGTGCTTTAGTATTATCTCATCTCTCACTATATTAATTCACTTAGCAAGTGGTTACTAAGGCTCTAAAAATTGTTCTAAAGTCTGAAACGAAAGCAGTAATGAACAGCCACCATCTGCACTCATGCAAGGTTGTGTTAGAATGAGGATGAGAGAGAGAAGTGATTCGTCAGCCAGTCTGCCAAGTAAACAGTGATGCTGATAACAGCACTGGAAAAGTGGACCAGGAAAGGGACAGAGGCAAGAGAGCCTTGCATTTGGGAACAAAAGCCTCCCAGGCTCAGGCCTTCTCTGCTGGCCAGAGAGGCACCAGCGCGTGGGAGTCTGGTGTGGCTTGCCAGGATTAAAGTCTCAGCAGGAGCTGCGGTCATCCTTCATTCTCTGCTGTTGTCTTCTATGTTAGCGACTCTCTTGAAGCACAGGCACAACAGAGACCGGCTGTCTTCCCAGATCCCTCCTCTGTGCAGCAACCCTTCTGCCCCCTGCTGCCAGAAAGTTCCTTGAAGAAAGCAAAAAGAAATACAGTGTGGCCTAGAATTCCTGGGCTCCTGTGATCTCCTGCCTCGGCCTTCCTAACACCCCAGAAGCTGCCTGACAATGGTGCCCTCTAGCTGCCACAAGTTTTTGTTTCTAGTATAGCTTATGGTTGCCTTTAAAATAGTTTTAAAAATGGAATACTAATCCATTATGTCAGAAAAACATTTAAACTCTAGAGAGGATGACATAAAAGTATTTTTCTCTCCTATAACTTATCTTAGTTTTTCTCAGGTTTAACTTATTTCCTAAGTGGAGCTAGCTTAAATAGTTTCAGTCATAGTTTTCATGAACCCCGAAACCCTATCTTTCCCTTATCATGCTGAAACACCTTAGCAATGCCTGTACATCAAGAACTTACATTTTTGTCTCAACAGTTCAGAAGGATTCCAGATATCCCTGAATAAGCAACCTATGGCAGCAAGGGAGTGGGAAATACAAATGCTTTGTAATAAACACAGGATGTATAAGAAAAAGGAACGCACAGGAACATGTAGCTTTGCTTACGGCAATATTAATATTGGTGCAGAAGAAATTGTGACATCAACAAGTTGGCCTTGGGCCTCCAGAACGCCACTGTGGCTTGTCTCCTAAAATCTTGCACTCTTGATATCCCTTATATAGAGTGAGCTCTGTCCTTGTATGTTTTTATCTTTTTTAATCCCATACCCCTGAGGCTTTAAATCTGCATTAAATTATATAGGTTCACTTTTCATGTTTCAATTAATTGCTTACTTTTACAAATATGCTTTATGAAGGCAAGTTTATATAATCACACATGGAAAATCAATACATACTTTTATAAATGGAATATAGGTGAAAAATTAAGTGTAAACAAACGATATTATTGACTTGTGTATAAATTTTTGTGCTTGCAAAGGATCTGAGCCTAGAGTCTATTATTTCTTTGTCAAAAGAGAGGCATTTCTTTCTGAGACATCCAGAAGAAGAGAGAGAATTAAGTAAAAAAAGAATTTGGTTTGTCCTTCCTGAAACTCATGTGGAGTCTTGTTTCCCAGTGCAGCTTTGCCTAGAAGTGCTGAGAACTCTATGACAGACTGAGGCTGTTTTCTTGGGAGAAGCTTCTTGCTCTCTTCATACTGGACCAGTTACTGCAAAAGTGGTCATTACAAAGCCATCGTGGCACCTCTCCTCAGTCTCTTTCACACAACTGTTCTATCCATGCTTCTATTTCTTTTTTCTGTTCTTTTACCATCAATCAATGCAGTTTGCACTCTCACCAGAAACTGAACAATTGCCAATGCCATACTCCTAGATCTCTATGACTGTGAGTCAAACTCAACCTTTTTCTTTTTTAAAGTATCCAGCCCGTGGTATTATGTTATAGATATCAGAGAAGACTATGACACTTACTCACGGGTGTACTGCATAACTGTTCAGGGATTTATGGGATGTAGAGTTGTAAGGAGAACATTCAGAAGACAGTATCCAGATGTCATTCTTTTAGGCTGTTTCAGCTGCTGGTGATCATCTTACCTTAGCTCATATCCTCCCTGGAACAGTGGATGCCCAGTAACTGAGTTGAGTGTAAAGAAAGGTCACTTTCTTCAATAGAGCTTTGTGCCAGGTGGGCAACACCTGAAAAGGCCTATGACATTGTTTGGCTATTCCTTCTGCTCATTTCTAATTTTCCCCCTTTATTCCACAGCTTTTGAACTCTAATAAAGATCATGTCACCCACAGTTAAGTTATGTTTCTGTCATTTTAAACCCTCACAGTGAGGATTAAACTGTAACATGAATCTCAGAGGGGCCAAACCATATTTAATTCAGAGCACTCAGTTCTCTGCCAGAATACAGTCCCATGTCACAGAGACTCTGATATTTGCATTCAGACAAATTTGAAATTCAAAGTTCTGTTCCTTTTTTTAAAGAAATTTTTTTCATCTCTAAAAATCTCTGATATTTTCTTTTTCTTTTTTTTTTACTTGAGATTGGAGTTTAATTGTGATATCAATCTGTTTCTAATGGTATATATGTATGTATTTTTTCATTTTAATGAGAAGAAAAGATAAAATAGCAATGAAATAGTGGCCTAACAGGTTAGTAGGACACTTACAATAATACATTGCATATTGTTGTCTCCATAGTAGTTATTCGTAGTACAAGATGCAGACTTGATGTTTTGTCTAAACAATATTAGTACAAACTTTTATTCTCAATGAACTGAAAGAAAGTAGCTGTATATTTATCCTAACTATCATAGGATATATATATTTCACAACAAAACTGTCCTTTTTATGTCCCCCTTTTTTGTTTTGTTTTGTCAGAAGTGGGTATTCCATCGCAGTTAGAGAAGCTATATTTGGAGAAGTCTTTAAAAGATCTTTTCATAGTTGACTCCAGTCTGAAAACTGTAGATACTTGCCAGATAGCCAAAGGTGCAATTTTAGTTATACAGGTCTTGCTTTAACTTGGTTTTAACCATCCAGCAGAAAAGTGTAACCATGAGGTATAAAAAGTAAAGCTATATTAATATGCTGAGCTGTAAAAGGCTCAAATCAACAACATCGGACAATTGCCAGTTGTGCTGATAACTCATCACTATTATGGACTATTGGACTATGTTGGGTTAAATTTCTGAATTCAAGTTTCTATAAACTCTGTTATTTTCAATAAAATATAAAATAATAATAATGGTTCCTCTCTGAATTTCTTTCTTTAGTGAAAGAATACCTATAGGGAATTTAGGGCAAGGTTTGTGTATAATATTCTACAACTAATTTATCTACTAGCTCAGGCTAAGAAGAAAAAAATGAAATAAGCCAGAAATTCAACAACCTAGTTACTTTAAATTTTCCATAATCATAAACCAAAATGTAATGTGCAATTGAAATTAATTTTAATAATGTAATGAACTTCACCCAACATATCCAAAATAATATTATTTGAATATATAAGCAATATAAAATTGCTAATGACAATTTTATTCTTTTGTTTATAGTACCACATCTTTAAAATTTGGAACACATCTCATTCTGGAAAAGTCATTCTGCAAATACTCAATAGCTACTTCTGTCTGAAATTGTACTGTTGCAGAATAAGTATTAGGTTTTATGTCAACCTTACTGTGATGCTTCAGTGAACCAAAATAATAAAAAGGTTATAGGAAATATAGAAAAGACAAGACTAGGAAGAAGTTCAGAGAAGGGAAGGACTGCCTTGCAGGAGCTCACTTTCTCTCATAAATGCTCTTGGTTTGCTGTGGATATGGACACTCTATAGTTACCTTTCCAGGTATGACCTATACAGGACTTTGAGCCTGACCAGGCCATATGATCGTTTGCTCTCAAGGAGGTCGAGCAAAAGCTTAGTGTGTAAGGAAATGAAAGCAGGTCCGTAGTCCCTGCAGAAAGCGGCTGGGACAGCACTAGGTGCTTTGCTGAAATGTGTCTGAAGGAGTGATGACATGATGGCTAGCTAGGTCAAAGTTCAGTCCCTAGGATGATTAAACTGGCCCTCACTAATCCTGTTAATGATTCCTCCCATTTCCACTGTTCCTTCATGCTGTGAGAGAATCCTAAGAAAAGGCTAAAGAAAATTGTAACCAAGGCTTTGGTCCTACAGGCTGTAGTCCCTCGATCCCATAACTTTGTCTCTCTTTTCATCCATTTCACTTTGTTTTCTGGACCTGTCACACCACACAGAAACTGACAGTTTACAAGTTGAAGAGGTTCCCAGCTGGTATTCTGGACATAGTTGGTAGGAACACAAACCCATTAATTCAGAATAATCATGACTTCCTTTCCCAAATCTCATAGAAATATTATACAGGTTTATAAGCATAAAGTTGTACCTTTCATCAAGATGTATATAGAAAGTGTGAAAAACCCTTA
>NDGN011296831.1:0-21271 GCA_002564285.1 Tympanoctomys barrerae
AAAAAAAAAAGTTTTTGTAGTCTTTTATTTATTTTTGCATTTATTTATTTATCTACTTGGTACAGGGACTCTCTACAGACCTCAGACTCATAGTGATCCTCCTGCCTCAGCCTCCTCAGCTCTGGGATCACAAGCCTGCGCCCCCACGACTGGTTTCTGTGGCCCGGCAGGGTGCACCCAGGGTTCCAGGTCCTGCATGGCATGTGGTATTGGGACCGAATCCAGGTTCTTACACTTGCCCAACAGATGTTTAGACAACCCATCCATCTCCCCAGCCTAGTAATCTCTTTTATTTTAATTTTTCTAATGTTGTTGTGGAAGAAGTGTTATATTCTTCCTTAAATATGTGAACTTTTATTTTCTTCTGAAACATCTGAATCAAAAATGTCTTTAAAACTTTTTACTAAAATCAAAATTTTTATATAAAACTAAGACGATTCATCTTATCTTCTAATGACTTTCATAATATGTGACTGATTTTGGGAATCAGTCCACTTTACTTGTTGATTTTGTGGACACACAGTTGTTTGTGTGTCTTTTTGGCGGTAGTCAGACTAGCACTCACCCCCTGGTAAGGTCCACATTCTAATTCCTGAAGCTTTTGATGCTTCCTTACATGGCCAAGCTGACTTTGCCAAGTAATGAAGTGCCTAGAGCTGGAGGGATGTACCCAGATCAGACTCAGTGAATCACAAGGGCCATTGCAAGGGAAGGAGAGAGCGGAGGCGTGAGATGTAAGATCAGAGAAAATGATGCGATGTCACACACATCAGATGATCAAGCAGTATGAAAATGGACAGAGGGATGAAGGAAATGCTGAAACTTACAATACACTGGACAGGGGAAAGCTGGAGTATCACCTCTGTGGACCTGCAGAGGTGTAATAGTCAATTCTTATTATAATCGTGGTAAACTAGCATTTCTTGTTTTATTTTTAATGTCTACATGGTCTGTATAGACCATGAATAGGAAACAGTGGTGTAACAGAATAAATGGGGCAAAGAGCATATAGCAAAATACTAGACTCAAATTCAGCCACATTAATCTTAACACCAAAATTTGATGTCTAAAGTTTTAAAATTAGAAGGAAGAAATTGAAAGGATTGAGAAACAGTGGATTCTTACTTTATGCTGCCTATAAGAGACAGACTTTAAATGTAAAGACACAGATGGGTTGAAGTGCTGCATTCAGTGATCAATTATATAATCCATCCCCATCCGAGGACTGCTGTGTCTCTTAAATAAATAATTCAGTAGACTCTATGACTACAAATATCATCACAGATAAAGATGCCTCCTCCTCACCCTCTGATTTCTTTTTAATGGAGCTAGTATCAATGAAGTACCTAAAGTAAGCATTACCAACTTAGCAGTTTATAAAGATTATCCAGTTATCTTAAAACCTTGCTCTGGTACTATTGATTCTGAGTATATTTTCCCATAGTCTTTAATCTGTCTATAATAACTCACATGTAAGATAATTCCTTTGGTTATTTTTCTGAGGCACCCTTTCTAAGCCTTTCACTTTTCCTGAGTTAATCTTGGTTGCTCTGTAGGTCTGTCCAGTGGCTAGTGACTGAAGACTAACCTTTGCTGGCATCCTGGGAGTGCCCTAGATGAAGTTTCCTGTGTTGAAGCTCTAATTCCTGGGCCCACACCTTTATGGTTCACTCCTTCATTTTACATGCGCATGTTCTCTAGGAGCTTCCTGCAGAGAGATAACTGGTGGGCATGTTTTTGAGATTTCTACATTTAAAAACAAAACTGTAAGAAAAATATTGAGCTGCATGCAGTGTTTGCCTCATTACTTTGTGTCATATAATTAAAATACTACTTCTGGATTTAACCAGTAATTGTTTTAATGAGATGATATAAAGCAAAGATAGGAGAGTTGACATTTGTAATAAATAATGTCAAATATTGGTGGATTGGCAGAGACCAATACAAGTCATCATTATGAGACAGTTAATACCAGAAGCAACTACTAAAAACAAATGTTTGAGGTGGTTTTCCTGAAGAATGACATGGGACAAGGCGAGTTGAGGAGGGGAGTGGAGGAAGGAGCAGTAACACACTGCTATTTTTACTAACCTTTCAACACTAAATTTGAAACTGTTTGCATGTGCTCCCATTATTTCAGTTTACACGAGGCATAAATTACAATTCAATTCTATGATTCTTGGTCAATGTGTACAAAGTAAAACACTTCATTCTTTAACCTTGAAGGTTTTTTTCCTTTTTAGAAAGAAGAATTAGAGACTATGAATATGTGTTACAGACTTAAATAAAACGAGATTTGCATTTCTAAAATATATTTCTGTGTAATAAACATCATTTTGTTCCTAGAATTAAAAAAAAAAGATTATCCAGTTATCAAGGTATAAAATGGATCTGAGATTAGTAATTCCACCATAGTCAGGAAAAACAAGAGAATAAAGTTATTTTTCCTTTCTTTTCTCCCTTCTAGCATAAGTGGGAAGGATGAGTAGGAATAAAAGTAAGAAGTGAGAACTTGCCGGCGAGACAAGTCCTCTGTACTGCGGTCTGACCATGGGACACACGCGACAGTGGTGAGGAAGCGTGCACCTCTCTGGTTCAGAAACAGCAGAGAAAGCCACAATTTAAATACAAGCCACGGAACAAATCCGGGGCACAAATATTGCCAGGCTAACGTTCATGCATCTGTGAAAATGGGTATTTCCTTAGACTTCATGAGTATAGTGCTCTGAGGAGAAATAAATTAATTCTGGAGAATCCCGTCTGGGGGAGGAGAGCAATCATGGTTTTAGCCACAGAACTGATGAAAAGGCTCAAATGCCAGGAGCAATTTGATGGATCATAAAACTGCCTGTTCGGTTTTCGTTTGGTTTTCCATTAGCACTGCTTCATGCGGAGCTATATTTTAGAGTCGGTGTAATGCAGGGTCCCAATTAAGAGTCTAAAAGTCATAAATTTTTTGAATTATGCAAATTCTTTATGGCTGAGTGAGAAAGGAACCAGACCTCAATCTACTTTCCACAGCGACACTTGGATCTTAGGTGGTCGAGTAACCACTTTACTACACAAATCAAGGATGGAAGTGAAAGCCTTCTTTTCTGTGGCCCAGAGGTGGAGTTTAGGGCAGAAGCAACTACAGAGGATCTGAAGGAATGCAGTAAGAAGGTGAGCGTGCATGGAGAATCATGGATAGGATTATCTCCACCTTTGTGCAGTGAAAAGCTGCCTCCAAAGATTATAATATTCCTAGGGAAACAGAGGCTGAGCACCCTTTGGAAAACGCCCTTGTTAAATAGCTTAACACCTTGTCACATGAAGAGAACATAGTCTCCACCTCTACTGAAAATGTATGCAAGCAATCATTGTTCTGGTGAGAAGGAACGATAATACTTCATTCTTCAGATTTCACCCGCAGAGAGAATATCATGTACACTCTTTTCATTCTCCAAAGAGGCTGCTATGGAAACCGTCCTGGTGTCTGACAGAGGAGGAAGGCGAGATCTGCTGCGCCTAAGCAGAGCGTGCACAGTGCACCGGGTCTCCAGTTGTACCTGGAACCAATAATGAGGCAGCTGGGAATATCTCCACAGTGCAGACCTGAGGAAGGCACTGATCAAATTTAGTTTTCCTAGTTACATTTCCTCAAGACCCATAATTAAAAGTGAGTTTCAGGGAGCTCACCAAGAAGCCAGATTTGCTCTGAGCCTGCGGGGCTTGTAAATTGGCTGCTTTTACAAGCTGCTTTCCCTCTTTAGGTCAAGAAGGGAAGAACTAACGTCTTTGTGTGGTTGAATAAATGCTCCCTTTGTGGTTTGAAAGAAGGGATTTGCTTCCCTAAACCTGCAAGATTATACACCAAGGGAGGATTTGCTTTGGGGAAAATTAGGCTTGCTTCCAGAAGTTACCGTTCCATGGGATTGCAGCACTCTGCTTTGCCTCAGAGTCAGGCACAAGCCTCCAGTTCCACCTTGCGGGCATCGGAGGCTTTCCGCCCTCCTGGTGCAGTCCGATCTTGAGCATTAAGCACTGGTTTACCTGCAGCCCACCACGGAGAGCTCATGGTGTCCGGGAGAAGCGCCTCCTGCAACTTGTTCCTTCTGACGTTCTTTCCTAGGTCCTTGGTGCGCAGGATCACAGTTTCCCCTCTGCAGACAGACCTCAGGTGCCCCTCGGACCTCCAAGGAGGTAGAGGTGAGAAGAAAGAGGACCAGGTGAAGCAAGGCTTCATCCCGAGCTATGTAACAGTGTTGCTCTCTGCCTCAAGTTCTACAGGTAGTCATGCTAATCGTAAAATAAATGTGAAGCTCTCACTTTGGACTCCGGATGCAGCTGACTTATGATCCTGGGAACTTACGTTATATTAGCAAAGGTTAGGGCTCCGGGGGCATGGACTCAGAGAGAAAGAATTGTGCCTTACTCTTGGTATTTTTCCTGCACAGGTATTCTGGGTAAAACAGATTCTCTGCATATGGATTATAGGACATTTAGTATCTCCCAGCTCACATCAACTTGGCACACCGCCAGACCTCGGACTTCACCACACACTGTGTTACTTCAGGCATCTTCTCACCGTGAGCTAAACTTCACTGCAGGGCTAGCGGAGCAACTGCTGGGCTCGATGCCCCTGTTTCTCCTAAATACAGTCCCTGCCTATTTGATTCACTCCTTTCTGCCTCACAGCTTCTTCCTGCTCAGCTCCGACATCCAGTATCTGGTATATACACATAACCTCAGCAGGATTTAGACAGGATGGAGAAGCCAATCAAGAATAGCTTATGATAGGGCTGGCCAAGTAGCTCAGCAGATTAAAACACCTGCAAGCAGGGGCAGGGGCCTGGGATTCACTCCCTGGGCATGTCGTGCCAGCCCTGCCCCCTTGGCATGCTGAGAAGCCGATTGAGACTGGGCGTGGTGGTGTGCACCTGTAATCCCAGAACTTGGGAGGCTGTCAACAGGAAAATTACTCTGAGTCTGATCTAGTAGTGAGACCCTGAACACATGTAGACCCTTCCCCAAAATACCAAAAAAAAATAAAATAAAATAAAAGAGTAGCTTATGATGACTGAGTCCTAGGATGGCCTACTTTTAAATGCTTGAAGTCAGTTGCTCTGCATGCTTTAGCTATTTTATAGTTGGTGAGATCCTAGTCCAATATCACTCAGTCTCTCTTGGCTAGAACTGTATGTTCTTAATTAGGAAGTAACAAATCGTTTTATTGGAAAAATTCCTCTCCCAGAATTATTAGAATAAAAGATACCAACTCGATTATATTTTACGGCTTTCTCATTTTTATTCCTTTCTAATTTCTATATAACAAATGACAATGTCAAAATTCTTTTCAAAAGGCATGCTGTAAAAGAAAAAAAAAGGCATGCTGTGTAGATTGTGCTCAATTATCTAGAGACAGGAGCAAGAATGTAGGTGTATAGAGTTGAATACCTTAATCTTGTCAAGATCCCTACTCTAAAGTAATCTAATATTTGATAAGCAATTAATTAAAGGTGTAAGAAATGTTTTTCAAGTCTTAAAAGTATAAAGTAATCATTTATATAATAAGTTGTGTATTCAAACTCTGAAGCAAGTGTTTTCATTTTCTAAATTCTGGGAATTTTCTTATGTGTATAGGCTAACAAACGTAAATATCTCAGTAGAAGAAAAACATTTGGGAAATTTCCATACCAAACTGTGAAATGCTAATGAGAGCTGAGTACTTCAGAACCTTTGGGTCGTATTCCATATTTCTACATTATTTTTCATAAAATTGATGGCCATCTTGTATTGACATGGTGCTCATTCTCAGGTCTAAACTCATAGCCCAAGAGTAAGCTCTTCATATGTTAATCTTGTTGAAGGTTGTGATTAATTTTCTTTTTCTTTTCCCTTTTTTTATGTATTTGGTACAAGGTCTCACTCCACAGCTGAGACGCCTAGTGATCCTCTTGTTTCAGCCTTCCCAGCATTGGCATTACAGGAGTGCATCACCACACCCATTCTGGGTGCCTGCTCAGTGCACCTGGGGGTGGGGCCAGTGTGGCATGTGGCTGAACCTCAGTCCCTCTGAGTGCCTAAGCAGGTGCTTATTCTGCTGAGCTATCTCTAGTCTTATGGTTAATTTTCTATAAAACCTATATGAGTTGTGCAAGAACAAAAGCCAATACAATATTTGGCTTGAATAAGAAATCCCTGCGAGGAGCTATTAAAATTGTACAATACAAATAAGTTAAATATTTTTTGCACACCTGTATTTATTAAATTTACATAAAACAGCACTCTTTATATACAAGTTTTTTAATGAGGAAAATATTTAATGGAATTAATTAAGAAACTTTGGTATTATGTATTCATCTAAGCTTTTATGTTTGTTATGTGACTTAATTGCATTTATAAAACTTATTTAGAGCTTTTGGAAAAAAAATCAAAAGGATACTGAAATTAGAGTAAGAATAAATAAGTTTGAAACACTGTCATGAACTTTATGTGACCTTACACAAAGTTTTACATTTTGGGGCTTCTTTATGTTTAACATGAGAATTAAATCCAATAACATAATTGAGAAAACCTAATACAGTTGTTCAGCATATTTACATAATAAATGGCATATGCCAAGGCAGTGTATATGTGTATGTGTACAAAAGAAATTGAAAAGGTTAGTCCTTAATATTACTCATATTGAATGCCTCTTTTATGGCTAGTTGTAAGAATAATACATCAACACTTCCAGGTATAAAATGGATTCAATCACAACAGAAAATCAGTTTTCCTTAGAATCTTGTTACTATGTAGCAGATTAAAGTGCCCGCTCAGGCAGACGCAGGGGCCAGGGGTTCTCTCCCTGGCTTGTGGTGCTGGCGCCCCCGTGTGTGCGCTGAGATGGCGATTGAGACTGGGCATGGTGGTGAAGGCCTTTAATCTCAGTGCTTAGGAGGCTGAAAACAGGAGGATCACTATGAGTCTGATCTGTATAGTGAAACCCTGTAGACTCTGTACTAAATTTTAAAAAATCTAGTTATTATGATACATTTTACCTTTTTAAATAATTATTTCTAAAACGTACAGAATAAACCTTTAAATTAATTCCTAAAATATTCTCAATAATAGTTTCTATGTTAAATACATATTTATAACTTAAATTATATTTTTATATTTTATAGTTGACACTGTATTACAATTATTTCTATTTTATTAGAAAAATCTATTGTTGTCAGGTTTTTCCCAGACTGCCCAACTGTCTTAAAAGTATTCTTATTTAATTTTCTCTGGCTCTTTCTTCGGTTTTTAGTGATTACTTATGTACAATTATGTACTATTTGGAAAATAAGAGTCAAGCATTTTTTGTTAAAAAAAAAATAACTGAATGAATTCTTCCCCAAAAGATGTAAGACAATAATTCTGAAATCTTTAAGCTCATGAATATGAGAGATATCTCATCCATTAAAACAGTGTTGTCATCCCAGAACAATGGACAGGAGGGCTTGCTTTTCTCGGAGAGCAGCGTTTCAGCGAGCTTACCTGAAATAGAGGTCGATGTCTTCCGAGAACCCCTTTCCGCAGTCACGCTGATGTGCGACGTGGGCTCGGGCGAGCCACGCAGGACCCGAGAGCTGGTAGGAAAACTGCAAAGCAAAAGGTCGGCGCCGCCAGGAGACCCCAGCTGCTGCCCCGCCGCCGAGGCCCTGAGGAGAGGCACGCTGCGGAGCACAGCGGGGGCGAGCGCGCTCCTCTTCTCTTTTCTAACCCAGCTCCTTTCACTCTTCTGCAATCCAACACCGAGTTAACAGGAGAACGCGTCTGAGAGGTAGGGATACACACAGCTGGTGCGTTTTGTGGTTAGAGCAGTTGAGCTGACCACGCTCCCCTTGCTTCTGCTATGAATCCATAAGTAAGCCATTTCCTGTTCGTTCCTAAAAGTTGCTCATTTGCAACAAAGAAATAGCCTAACTCTTAATATGGTGTGGACAGTTGGAATTATTCCATAATTACCTCAGTAAATTGGCTCAGTTTTGATATACTAACAGAAAAACACATTTACCTACAGCGCAGACTTATTTGCTAAGTATGCTTCAGTCTATTTATGCTTTTAGAAAGACATACAATAGAACAAAAGAAAACTGTGCAGTTAGGGAAGTAAAATAGTAATTTTTCTTCCAATTAGCTATAAGATCAGAGCATAGTTTCTTATATTTTTGAAATATCATGTATATGGAGAATGAGAAACTTATTTAACTAATATCTTTATCAAAGTTTAATATGTTGGTCTGGGGAGATGGCTCAGTAGAATAAGTGCTTGACTGGCAAGCGCCAGGGCCTGAGTTCCCGATTCCACCAAAAAAAAAAAAAAAAAAAAAGTTTAATATGTACATTATCAATTATGTAAACATACTAATACATATTCTGAGATTATTACTTTTTGTTTTAGAATCCTTTTAGAATCTCTGCGTAAGAATTGGAGCCCAGATATCTAAAAATAACATAGAAAATGTGAAGTTATAGTGTATCTGCAGGCAGCACAAAGAAGGGCTGAACCAGGTGTTCCCTGAGAGCTTTTCTTAGTCTATAGTGTTGGATTTAACATCCATACAGTAAAAAATCATTGAGAATGAATCGGTAATCTAGATATAATTAAAGTTTCATTGCAACTTTTAAAATGAATGACACTTTAGGTGGCTCTTCAATTTGTCATGCACATTGGAAGTTAAACTGTGAATGTTTGAAAGTTTTAGTCTCTATATACTATGAGTTATGTAAGAGCTTGATACTTCTAATGGGGGAGCCCACATCATCCTTTTTTTAAAAAAATGTATTTGTTACTGAGTCTCACGATGCAACGTGGGCTCATAATGATCCTCTTGCTTTCAGCCTCCCCAGCCCTGAGATTACAGCCTTGCACCACCACGCCCTGACTCAGTGGCCAGTTTAGCATGCTGGGTGTGGGGCTGGCTCAGCATGTGGTGCCGGGATTGAACCCCAGTCCCTGTGCTTGCCTAAGCAGGCGCTTGGTCCACTGAGCTGTCTCGCCGGCGCTTCCTTTATTACTTAATGATGACATTATGCAGAAGCTGTATATCAGATAACACAGTGCATTAGACTTGGCAAAGTACTGCCCATCTTTTCAAGTGTGTTTGGTACAAAAATTAGAACTACCACCAGAAAACAAACACCCTGTGCTCACAAAAATAAGCCCTCAAGACATTCCTCTGTGAACAACAACAAATTGGCTCTGGGTTTTGAGTGCATCATATTAAATATATTGCAACTGATGACTGAAAAACTGAGATGGCTAGTGTTGCAAATGTTGAATCTCAGAGGCACCAGTGTGCTCGCAGCTCCTCAGTGCTCTCATGTAGCCTGGCTGGTGCTGCACAGTGTGCACTTTATTTGTACATCAACAATTTGAAGTCATCGTTGATTCCCTTTTTTGGAAATATTAATAAACAGGATATTTATCTATAAGCGACATTTTCACCATTTTTTCTACTTTTGTATTCTGAATTTTCCTTATTTTATTACTTATTCAAAAAAATACATATATAGTGTTCAGGCTGGCTGTGAACTCACTTTGTAGCCCAGGCTGGCCCTGAACTCAAGCAATCTTCCTGCCTCAGCCTCCCAAGAACTGGGATTACAAGTGTGTGCCACCACACCTAGCAGTTTATACTAACTCTTCCCAAAGAAAACCAAAGTGATTGTGACACATAGTGATTGTGTCACCTCTAGACTTTATGGCTTAGAAATGTGATCCTTAAGAGATTTGAGGAGGTGGTTGACCTTTAACAGACAGTGTCCCACTGAGGTGGCTAGTACAAGCACTGATGTGCCGTACACGTGAAATGCACACTTAAGTTCAAAGACTTAATAAAAATAAAATGTCACTTTTCTCAATCATTTGTTTCATGTGTTGCATGTTGAAATGACAATATTTGGATTTATTGGTTAAATAAAAACATTTTATCAGAATAAAAAAAAAAAAGAGAATGTGCTGTTGGTGGTGACTGGATCATTGGGAACAGCACTCTGAGAAGGGAATAATAGATCTCGGGCTCCCTAGTTAGCCTCAGGAGAGTTTGTTCCTGCAGCAATACTGGCTTCTAACTCTCTTGACTTTTGGTCTTGCTTCCTCCTGATGCGGCCCTCATGATCCCACGCAGACCGATGCCAGGTGACTAGAGGGAGGTCCCTCGCACTGGCGCGATGTTGGGCGAACTTTGGCTCCCAGAACTGTGAGCTGAATAGAAGTTCTTTCTTTCCATCTTTTGTATATAACTTTCTTGTTTAAAACTACAAAGATTGTGTATTTATTATAAAAATGGAAGATGATCCAGTATGCTTTCGATAGGAAAGATTTTCTTAGGACGCTGACGAACTCTAATACTCCTGGTACACATCTCTCTAAACACAGAAACGTTATTGGGCAACAGACTCAAAATGTAGCCCTTCTTATACTCATGGGAACTGGAAGGGTTTCTACCTCTGATATCCTTTATGGTGGAAACACGAGTTTCAGAATGGTTGATCCTAGAATCACACTGCTTACGTCTGAGGCGTGGTTCCGCCAGTGGCTGATGTATGTTCTGAAGTTATATACATGTTTTTGGTTATTTCCGTATTGCTGGAAAGTCATATTCATGGTAGGACTGACCTGATAAGCTCTACTGGGCATCGTTACAAGGAGTGCTTCTGCCACATGCACAACTTTAGTTGCTAACATCAATCTGCTCAAACGTCAACTGAACGCATAATTTGATTTCACAACATTCAGCACTTCACCCACAATCTGAGTTCAATATGCAATTCATAAGTTAAATGCAGAGTTTCAGAGAGTCTCTGAAATGCAGATTACAATTAAATGACCAATTACAGAGGGTCACCCAAAGTATTTGTACTATGAGATATTCTACTCTCAGCTCTTTTCTGGGTTTTCAGTATGAGCTGCAATCCATCTAAAAAAGTCGAAGTCAGCCTTTATTTTAAAAGTGTTTAAACATTTCACCAAGATAATTTAATGTATTGGTTTAATGGAACTCTCATGATACAGTGGAATAAATGGGCTGTTAAGAATATTGAAGGAATTAGAAGCAGTGAATTTAAAGCAGTATCTTCAGCTCCTCTCGTATGTTATAAATGTAACCATTAACATACAGTTTTATATGCACAGCATACTTGGAAGATGATTTGTTTTCTCTTTTATGATCTAGGAATGCTGGCTACAATATGTAGAAATAAGCCTTGGAGATATATATATATATATATATATATATATATATATATATTCTATGTATATGCATGCATTGTATTATACATACATATATATGTATCATATGAAAGCACTACCAATCTATAACTGTTACAACTTGCCTTTAGTACTAAATTAGCTATTTAATATAAGATTAAAAGTTTTGTCATACAGAGCTGTGTAAAATTGTCAATTCATGTTAGAGTAGATTTTTCAAAGTCTTTCCAGTATATGAATTACAAATTAGGGTGCTTTGGAAGAATATAATGTATTAGAAATTTACTTGTTAGTACTAACCACAGTTTATTTATCATGTACTATCTGTGAGACTGTATTTGAAATGTGCAAATTTATTTAAAAGTTGACATCGTCATCACCATCTCTAAGTTCTTCACTGCTTCAAAAACCAGAACACTTAGGATGCTTTCCTAAATATACTTCCACTTATAGTTCTGACCTAAGTACTAAATTAGAAATCCTGTGACATAAAAGCGGGTAAGAAAGACTGTCATACCCGAGAGCATGTACTCCCAAGCAGAGGCGGGAATCCCGCAGCTGGCAGATGAAGTTCTTGAGCAGAACCTGCACTGGTTCTCTAGCTGGGGCCTCTGGAGAGCTTTCCCCTTAAGTTCTTTGCAGTTGATTTGCAGCAACAGTGCACGTTTGTGGGGCGGCATGTGACATTCTGATGTCCATGTGCACTGGATGATGTTTGAATCGGGGTGCGTATCTCTATCTCTGCAAGTGCTTATTATCTTTTCTTGTCAAAACATTCACAATCCTTTTTCCCTCTTTTTTTTTTTTTTTGCGGTACCAGGGATTGAACTCAGGACCTTGCACTCGCCATGCAAGTGCTTATTCTGCTGAGCTATCTCCCTGGCCCTCTTCTAACTTCTTTCAAACACACAGTGCGCTCACCTGTACCATCCTGCTGTGCAATGAAGTACCAAAACGCCGTTCTCTCACTTGATGCTAATTGAGTACTTGTTGATTGACCTCCCCCATGTCTTACCCAAAGTTTGGTAACCAATTTTCTATTTTCAAATTGGATTAGAACAGTGCTTTATATCCTATGTATGAGATCTTAAATTTGCCCTGAGCTGAACTTTTCATATCCACTTCCTTCTGTGTTGTTGATATTGATCATTGTGGTGTGCTGGGCCATTATCCTTCAGATAACGATTCTTTAAATGCAATGTTTCAGGATCTTACTACTAGCAACATGTAAGATGGCTTCAGTTTTCTTTCTTTTCTTTTTTTTTTGTATTTTAGGGAAGGGTCCACAGGGTGTTCAGGGTGTCACTACTAGATCGGACTCATTGTGAACTGCCTGTTTACAGTCTCCCAAGAGCTGGGATTGCAGGTGTACATCACCACCCCCAGTCTCAGTTGCCATCTCAGGGTGCCTTGGAGGCAGGACCAGCACAGCAGGCCTGGGGATTGAACCTCCAGGCCATTTGCCTGCTTCTAGGGGCTTTAATCCTCTGAGCTATTTGGCCAGCTCTTTGCTTCTGTTTTCTTGACTGAACCCTGCATGACATAAACCTGATGAGGTAGTTATCATTTCATCTTGCTAAATTAGGAATATTATGTTTAGAGTGGAGAGATACTATGTCCAGAAGTCACGCACCTAATATACACCCACACTATGGTATGTCCTGACCTCAAAGATAATTTCAATTAGTAAAAAATTCATTAGTTTGCCGCAGTGCCAAGATGCAGCCAGTGTGACTCATCTGAGGTGACACGATTGGAATCCGAGCTTATTCTAAGAGAACATCAATCACGAAGTTCTGGAATTGCTTCTAGCAGTGGTGTGTCTTCTGTTAATTTACACTATACCTACACAAAGTAGGTGGAGTCTCGTACTCTAGTATTAACTTGTTTGAGTGCAAATCGATTCTACATCTAACAGATAGGCAGGTATATTCAGTTTGCTCACTCCGATTTCTCCAGGTTCTATCCACTAGCTGGCTTGCATGTCAGGAGCGCCTACAGACACATGGAGACCCGTGCACTGTGTACAAGTGGTGCAAGCCATCCTGGGGTGCAAACCTAGGCAGCTAAGGATTCGCACACAAGATTGACACCAAGAGCTAATTTTTTTAGGAAAGTCACATGGCATAAGGAAGTTAAGAGGCCAAACCACAATTTAATAGAAGAGAGTAAGATTTAATAGGCCATCTTTTGAGTGTTATATTTGGACATACAGCAAACTTGCAGTGTCTTCTCAGACGCCCCCATGAGAACAGCTCTCTCCTTATCCAGGCAAGTTCAGTAGCTCCTTCTCTAGACCATTTATCAGCACACGCATGAATTTATTACAAATGATTCAACCTTTCTTGCCTTTTAGAGTACTATTCATAAACAATATCCTGTGTTTGGAAATGTCCAGAAGCTACAATAGCCTGTGGGTAAGTGAACAGTCTTGTTTCTTTCTTTACGGTTCTAGGGGTTGAATCAGGACCTGCAATTAAGCTACATGCGCAGTCCTTTTTATTTTATTTTACTTTTATTTTAAGTCACCAAGTTGCTCAGGCTGAACTTGACACCCTGTGCCTCAGGCTTCTGACGTGTTTAATAAGTGGTGATGGTAATGACAGAGCAGTTAATAAATACTCTTAATAAATAATGATACCATCTTGTTATTCCCACTGAGATTTTTTGGATTACTCTAGGGCTGAGAGAGCCAACTATAGCACTGATGCACGCTTGACCCAAAGTCAAAGCAAGAATAAACTGTAAGGTTCTTAAATTATACCTCCTAAAGCTCTTGGTAAAGTGTTTCATAACCAGAAATATTTTAAATATGAAATATACACTTGAGTAACAGTATCTCCCATCTCACATGCTGCCTTGGGAAATCAGGTTTGAAAAATGAATTCCTTGTCTCCCAGATTGACAGTATTCTAGTACTGGATTTGCTTTTCTTAATCCTCAGCTTTTTCATAATCTTTCCTCCTTTCTTGCATCCCACCAATCACAGAGCAGAGCAGCACTAGGATGGCTGGGAGAGAGTGTTCAGTGTTCTTGTTGGTCTTCCTGTTTAAGATTTCATTGTTCTAGTGCCCAAAATGCTTCCTATGTGCTGTAGTATCCGTGGAAATTGGGGCTATTTCTAAATGCACATGTCCCACGATCTGTATAGAAACAACTTCCCCAGATGTGAGCAGGCATCCTTTCCTCTTTGTGGGAAACAATATTGAGTTTTGTTATACTCTTCGATATTTTTTTTTTTCCCAGCCCTGGGGATTGAACTCAGGCCCTTGCGCTTGCCAGGCAAGTGCTTATTCTAATGAGCTGTCTCCTTGGCCCTTGGATTTCTTTTTGCTTGTCTTTTTGTTCTTTTTTGTTTGGCACTGAGAATTGAACTCAAGACCTTGTGTTTTTCAAGCAGGCGTTGTGCATCTGTGCTATCTCCCCAACCCTATATTCTTTGATTTATGAAATCCATCACCATAATCAACATCAGAACAATAAAAATGCTGCTTAGCTGTTAGCAATGACTTTTTCTCTCTCAATGCCTCTATCAAGCCCTGGGCAAGTTTTTCTTTTTATTTCTATCTACATATTTGAAAATTCTGCACACTTTATGTAAATGAAAATGTGGTAGATGATCTTTTGTGGCTGGCTTTTTTCATTGTACATACTGTTTCTAGTTCCTTTGTGTTTTTTTGTAGATTTCATTACTTCATTCAAATTTTGTCCTTATTTCTTTTTAAGGATAAGCTTTAGATTAACAGGCAAATAGAGAAGAAAATAAATTTCTCTTATATCCTCTTCCCCAACACATACACCCCTACAGTTCCTCCCAGAGTGGTACACTTATTAATATTGATGAACACACATTAGCATATCATATTGGATGAAAGTCCGTATGCTACAGAGGTCAGCTATTAGAGTTATGTCTTCTAGTGTTTGTGGTAGATGTATGCCCAAGCAAAGCAGTCACTACAGTAGCCTACAGAATATTTTAACTGTCCTAAGGAACCTCTGTATTCAAATTCTCCCTTTCTTCACCTTAACCTCCAACAAGGACGCCTGTTTTACTGTCTCCATGGATTTTAATTTTCTGGAATATCAGATGCTTGGAACTGTAACTTTCCTTTCAGACTTGCTTACTTTACTTAGTAATAACTTAACATTCTTATGCCTTTGGTGGCTTGGTGTCTCATTTGATTTAGAATTGAATCAGATTCTGTTGTCAGCCATTTGAGCTCCTTGATTCACCTGCTGAGGGATATCTGGATTGGCTCTGTATTATGCCAGTGATGAGTAAAGCTACTCTAATCCTCCAGAAGCAGGTTTTACATGGACATAAGGTATCAACTTCCTTATTTAGATATCAAGGAAGATTAACGGTGGATTATATGGAAATAATACATTTGTAAGAAACCACCAATCTTTTTCCAAAGTGGTTGTACTGTTTTGCATCTCTTCCATCAAAGCTGTTTCTATCACTCCACAACTTGCCCAGTGTTATGCTTTTCCATGTCCTGGTTTTGGTAATTTTAATAGTTATATAGTATATACAACTTTAATAGTATACAATTTTAATAGTTGTATAGTGGTACTGTGGTTTAATCCTCATTTCCCTGGTGAAATGATATGCGGAGCATCTTTTCACATATTGATTTGACCATCTGCATCACAGGAAAGATACTGTTAATGTTTTTGATACATTTTATTTTTTTGATACATTTTAAATCGGATTGCTTTCTAACTGTGGTTTTATGATTTCTGTATTTTCTATAATAAACTGTTATTGGAAATGTCTTTTCAAATGTTGTTTTCTTATGTGATTGTGTTTAAATTTCTTTTGTTGGTGTAGCACATTTAATGTCAAGGAAATGTATCTATTCAACTATTCCTTTCTTGGATTAAATTGTTGGTACATCTAACAATTTAATCCAAGAAAGGAATAATGATAGAGTAATCTTACTCTATCATTCCTAGAGTAACCTGTGTTTTCCCTTCTGTTATCTTACAGTTTTTATTTTATGTTAATTTGGTTCAATTTTCTATAACTTCTATATCTAAATTTTTTTCATGATCATGTCCAGTTTTCCCAGGACAATTTATTAAACACCTTTTAGAAGAATTTGATTTCTGTGTTACGAATGAGACTATATGTTTTCTCTATGGCCTTTTGCTTATATGTTATTTAAAAATCTTATTCAATTTTGTTTAGTGATTTTAGTTGGAATAAATATGTTCAAATATTTTCTACTTTTTACTGAAACTAAAGTAAAACAATGACATTTTCTCATCTATTTCTAATATTAAAAATAATTTTCTTCATCTCAGTTTTAATGATGTTTATCAGTTTTATCCATTTTTTCAAAAAAAATTAAGTTTCCTTTGTTTCTCTTTTGCATATTTATCTTTTTTATTAATTTCTGCTGCTGTTATATCTGTGTACCTACTTTCTTTGGATTTATTTTATTACACTGTACCTAGCTCCTTGGGAATGGATACTTAGCTCATTAATTTTCACAGTCTTCTTTTCCAATATGTACACTTAACACATCATTGTTCAAATTATTTTTCTGTCTCCTATAAATAATATACAAATTTTTATCATTTATTTTAACTTTAAAGGAGTGTTATTTCATCCATTGCATATTATTTATAATTACATTAGTTTGGAAATTACAATCCAAATTTGAAGATTCCGCTTTTGTCTTTCTTATCAAGTTTTCTTTCCACTGGAGCGCACCGGACAGTGTGTGCCACGTGACTTCTCTGGTGCGCTCGGCCCCTGCTGGTCTGTGCTTATGAACCTGTTTTTAGTCAGTTTAAATAATGCACATACGTTTGATAGGAATATATAGTTTTCTATTTATTTCAAAGTTTCCTGCTTTTTTTCTATTTTTCTTTAATTATAAAATGTACTAGCATTATATAACTTCAATTAGGACTATGATTTATCTCTTTTGTATTTCTATCCCTCTTTGCTTTTTTAAATTGAAGGCATGTATTTACAGACATATACACTTCTATTTAATGTACTTTTCAGATCAATTAGTCCTGTTATTTTTATGAAATACTTTTCATAGTCTCTTTCCATATTTTTAAGCCTTTCCTTCCAAAAGGAAAAAGGATCCCAAAGTGACTCTGTAGACTGAACTGGACCACTGTGTCCTCGCTCGGTGACTCTCCTGCTTACTCTGTATACCGGACAAATGACGGTGACTGCTTCCCGCACCCAGCGACCTGTTTGTTTCTTTTCATTTGTGACACTGGGTCAAAAGTCTGGTATGTATGCTGACAAAGCAATTCAAAAATAGCAAGCATACGTGATGTAGAGAGTACAGAACCTCATGGTTTCCTTAGGATGAGAACATAAGCTAGTGGAGGATTGAGAAATTAGGAAATAGTTTGCCACTTTGGGGTGAGGAGCCGAACTTCAATATTTATACCCCATTCTGTGATAGTTTCAAACCATCTGAACATTATAAGATGAAGAAAATGCTACCGCCTGACTAGATTCTGCCTCAGTGCAGCAGAAGTAAACAGCGTTGTCTGAACTTCCCAGACACTTTCTGGATATAATGAAAAATTCTTCTCTGTGCACAGTAATAGTTAGGTTAATTTATGCGTCGAGCGTGATATTTTTAATCTAATGAACAAGGCTATTTTAAGTGTTACTAGAGTTCACATCTTACAGGAGTCTACCCAATAAATTAATTTGAGCTAAAAAATTAAATTAAGGTAAAAATGAGAAATGTGAGACATCGCCCTGTTACACTCGAGGTTTCAAGGGATGGAATCCATCCTTCGCCCCGCCCACACGCTTAACGTCTCCTGTATCTAGTGGACTTTCTTCCCCCAGCGCCATCAGCATTTTCTAAGATACTGTTATGGTTTGTGTGCATTTGTCCTCGCAAAGCCTCATGGCATCCCTGTGATTATGGGCGTGAGTGCTCTACCCCGCCTGGGGCGGAGAGCCCGAGGGCAGCCTAAGAGACAGACTTACTCTCCGCAGCCCGTTGCCGCTGCTCCTCCCCTTTGCTCTTGCCCTGTGCCGCTGTCGTGAACTGCTGCCCTCTGCCATGAGCCGCACAGCCTTGGAGCCAGCTGAGGATGGACTGACACCTCCAGTGACTGAGAGCTAACTAAACCTTTCCTTCCTTCAATCTGGGTGCCTGGTATTTGTCTAAGTAAGGAGAGAAGAGTAACTGAGACAGACGCGCATTGACGAGAGGGCAGGACGGAGGCTGAGTTTCTGTGGCACGGCAGTCAGTGGTCCTGAGTGTATCTGCATCGCTGATTTTAAGTCATTTCGGTGCATATAACTCAGAACACGTAGCCGACATAAATCTAAAGATGTTTTAGACTCAGAGAGCTCCGCATTGGATTTAAGAATTCACGGAAATGGGAAAAATGCTGAAAACAGAAGATATGATCTATGCAGGGTGAGTTGATCTTATCATCGACTTTACCGACCAGTTTCTTTAAACATCAGTGTGACAGTAAATTTGTGAATTCTTTTTTATAAATGATTGTACTAATGAGACATCTTGTGCTAACATTATATGGATAATAAATTCAAAAATGAAAAGAAATCTGCTATTCACATTTGGACATGTTCTCTTTCAGGATAAATCCCACCATGTGAGTATGTGTGCAGCCTTCATCATGTTTAAATCTTCAATTTTTTTTTTTTTTTGAGACAAGTTCTCAGGGATCAGCCTGACCTTCAACTAGCAGCCAATCCTGCTTCAGCCCCCAAGGACAGCTGGGACTACAGGTGTGTGCCGCCAGCTGGCAAGACCTCCAAGTCATTTACCACAGTACCAGATTTGTTAACTATCCTGAAAATATTACCACATCTAGTAGGGCAGCTGTTACTTTGGCACAAATATATTAAAATGTATTTTTTGTTTGCTTGTATGTGGGTCATTGTATTCACAATTCTGTTCATGTTTTGCAATGTTTCTTTTGAATTTGTCATCCCTTTTCCCCTTCAAATAGCAAAGAAGTCACACAATCTTTTTCTAGGCTAAAACAATTTAGTATGTGAAGTGAAATTATAAGGATGAATGTTGTTAATATTCTTAAGGATTACATTTTAGTCAGCATGGTTTCCAGAGTGTACTGAGTTCTATCTCAGTGCAATATTTAAAAGAAATGGTTTCATTTTGATATTATAGAGTAGAAATAAATCATTAATTTTAATCCTATTGTATAAAATTTGATGTATTTACTTCAACTCAAATGTTTACTAATTTCCTATTTTTATCATTAATTGCTTTGAAAGCTTACTGTATAATTAGTAAGATGGTAAGTTTCAGAAACCAGCAAGAAAGGAGAAATGTGGACAGGGATGAATCAAAAAAAGAAACGTATTGTTGCAGTTTTGTTGAGCATTTTAATAAAGAGTATAACAGGATAATAATAAACACAAGAGGAAAGTGTGTTTTACTATTTTATTTTTAAGCAAAAAAGTAACACTAAGGAAATTGTTTATAAAACAGCTGTTAATAAATTTTAACATAGCCTTCAATCTTGTGAAAATTATATTCATTATTTTAATTGAGAATCAACTCATCTTTTCTAAATTGAACCCTACACTGTAGAATACAGCTTTAATTTTCCATTCTATTGTTTCTTAATATTTCTACACTGCCTTCAAACATTCAAGGAGAAAAGGATTTCCACAGTGCATAATTATTTCTTATTTTCTTGTATTTTGTTTATTTTAAAGAGAATAAAAAATAGTTTAAAAACATTAGAATTAGTACAGAATTTCACTAAACAAAATAATAGAAACTGAACAATGGTTGTTATATTGCCTATTGTTGTCTTCAAATTAGTTGTTCAGAATACCAGCTATAAGCATGCAAAACTGGATAAAAATTAAAAACAAAAATTTAAGCATTAAATGACCCTTTCAGTCGAACACTAAGCACGAGCAGTACAGTCCTCCAAGCTGTCTGATGGATACAGTATGCATATGGATTGCTTTGTCCTTCCTCCTTCCTTTCTTCTTTCTCTCATCCCAGGTGTCCCTTCCCTTTGAATGGCTTCTTCCCCTTCCACAGCAAAAGCTTTTATCTCTGCTTGTGCAACCCTTGTGCAACGCTCTGACGAATACGTGCACCCAGATTTCATCCTGAATTAGATTTTGTGAGAGTAAATCCCAGGGGCCTCAACACAAGTATCCGCTCAGGAAGCTAGGAGCGCATTACCTGCTGGCGTTTTGTGAATCTAAGGACGAAACCCTGTGATTTTGTTAGAAACACCTAGAGCGAACAGCTAGGCAGAGCGAGTGTGACAAAATTTCTATCATTGTAAAAGTGCTGGGAAAAACCGGAGGCAGAGAGTGTGCGCTGCCCTGTAGGTAAGTGTTAGAGTTTTTGCTTTGGCTATATCACAACCAATAAACAACAAACTACAAGGTTGACTTTCCTCTGTCCCTTTCCCCAAAGACCTAGAAAGCTCTTTAATAATCCACATCTGCCTGAGAAGTTCACCCCACTATAAACTCAGAAGGTGTGGGATTAATCCTTTTAGAGGTGAGCACTCTGTTGGATCTCTTCCGGCCACAGAAGTGAACACACACCTCATGTCATTAAAATTGAAAGTATTTTCAGACATGGCTTGATGTGCTTCTCCCTCTCTTCTCTTCTCCTGCCTCCACTCTCGTGTTTTTTGTTTGAAAAAAAAACATTGTTCCCCCTAGTGTTTCTTATCGTGCTCCTCGTTCTTACCTTGTGCTTCCCACACAAGAGAAACAGCGCAACACTTCAACTTGGCTGCTGATGTAAGACTAATGTCTTAAGAGTTGAAAAAAAAAGTGGAAATCAAGGTTTTGAAAATGGGTGGGGGGAGAATTGCTGGGACAGAGTGCCACTGGAGGGGACAGAAAAGAGGGGTACAGTGCAGTGTGTGCATGAACAAACTCCCCACAATGGATGGAAGCACTGCGTAGAGCAAACAGGCATTAATAAAAACAGGGGTACTAATCATTTAAAATTATATTCTCTTAATGAATAGAATGATTTGTTCTAATGGTGTTTGTAAACAGGATCTCAAGTC
>NDGN011296848.1:0-25604 GCA_002564285.1 Tympanoctomys barrerae
ATGAATAACCACTATGAAGACAACAATATGCAATGTATTAATAATTGAAACTGTCCTACTAATCGGTCTTGAAACTGTCTCATTGCTATTTGGTTCTCAATAAAATTATTTAAAAAAAAAAAAAAAACTTGCCGATGTCTTCCCAGTGATCTGGGCTGCGGTCCTTGGCCTACACCGGGCAAGCTCAGCGTCCCACGAAGCCGAGGGGGGAGGGGGGTTAACCGCGTGGCCTTGGGTGGCCCAGCCTGAAGTCACTCGGTTTCATTTAGCACTATTCTGTGGGTCCAAATAGCGCCCCCCCCCCCAGNCTGCTCTATTCAAGAAAAGGGAAGCGAGAGACTTGTTTCTGCACAAGGGTATGCTGCAGCCTCTGCAACTGCTCCCCAACACGGCCGCGGAGGCCCGAGTGGCGCTTAACCCCAGATCCATCTTTCCACCCCTGTGGACGAGGGACTTCCTGAACCAGCTGCACCAGGGAGAGCCATGGATTTTGTGCACTGGAAAAGAAATGCTGCGGCAGATGGCTAAAGCTGCTCCCACTTCTTAAAACCCCGGTACAGGAGGAGAGGTGAAGGCATGCAGCAAATAACAGACATCCGGGCACTAGGAGAAGAGCTCTTCACTCTGCCTCTGCCTCTGGATGTTTGTCTACCAGATTCCCAGAAGCCAGAGACTAAAAAGCAGGATTCCCTTCCCCTTAACCCATTGCCAAGCGAAGACAGCTGTCTGGGAGTCACTGCCTCTAATGGCCAGCAGAGGGCAGCACAATACTACCCAGTGGCACTAGAAGTTGAGAGGCTGGCAGGACTTCGTGTCGCGGCTAGGAATGGTCTGCAGCTTGATACCGCGTGTTCACCCCGGAGGAGCAGGGACTGTTGTGTTGACTGCTGTATCTCTCGGGCCTGACATGCAGGAGACAGTTCACATGTAAATGTTGGGGTCTGTGCTGTGTGTGTATGGGTACAGTAGTCTAATCTGCAGTATCTCTTGGTATCTCTGCCTGTATAGGGTCTAAGGGTACCCAAGGCTTGCTCCTGGCGTTCTCGGCAAGATCCTGGAGCCACCACTCCTATGGGCTGCCCGGTAGCACACTCGCCGTCTACTTACAAGTGCGCCCCTGAAAACAGGGTCACCTAGATATATTCTTGGGGTGCACCTGACCCTTTCTTGGGGTTCTCCATGGTTTTATTATTTAAATAAAGTGTTGTTCTTGAAGGCGAGGAGGACACCTGCACATTGAGGCACCCGGGAGGCCAGAGCATATACGGAGGGAGGGCAGCCAGGATCCTCTGTGACACAGACTCAGAACAGGGCTCTGGTCTAGGGAGCAACCCCAAGCCCAGAACTTGTCTGTAGCAAACTCCAGCACAAAGCACATGGGAGGGAGGGAAGCTGGGTGAAAGTTATTATTATCTTCCACATCTGACCTATAGGGAACTGATACAAAGGCTTAAATTGGGCATAACCATGACATAGCTAATTCTGGAGAGAGATATAAACAGAGCCTCCTAGAGATACAAAAGAGTACATTGTACTCATATGAATGTGTAGAAGAAGCAAACATCCCGAGTGACAAGAAGCAGAACAGTGCTGCCCGAGGCTCCCTGGGGGTTGGGGTGGGGGACCAGACTACAAAAGATGATGAGGAAACCTTCTGGAAGAAAACGATCTATATTTGATTCTTCTGATAATTACAGTATATTGATGTGTCCAAACACACTAGCTACCCAAGTTAAATGAGTGAGTGTATTAAATTTCTCAATTATTTTTCATCTACCTCTAACTCATGACTCAGTGCTATTGTTTCCATCACTCTAGTAACCTCCGACTCTGGTGTCACAGATTTGCCTCCTGGGTGCTGTAAATGTTATTCTCACACCCAGAGCAGATCAGAGTTCTGAGATCAAACCAAGACAGCAGCCAGAGGAGGCTGTGGAAATGTAGGGCTGGTCCAACTGAGTATCAGTTGGCAAAAATCAAATGCAAACATTGTTGGGCCTGCCAGATAGCTCAGCAGATTAAAGCACTTGCTTAGGCAGATGGGGCGGAGGGGGGTGTTGGTTCCATTCCCAGCTACGCCTCCAGAGCACACCGAGACAGCTGAGACTGGGTGAGGTGGTGCACGCCTGCAATCCTTAGGAGGCTGAAAAACAGGAAGGATCACTACAAGTCTAATCTGTATAGTGAGACCCTGTAGACCCTGTACTAAATGCTTTTTTTTTTTTTTTTTTTTTGATGGAACCAGGGATTAAACTAAGACCCTTGCGCTTGCCAGGGAAGCACGTATTCCACTGAGTCATCTCCCCAGCCCCCTAAATACATTAAAAAAAAAAAAAAAATGTAAGCACTGCACTCCATCTGGGCCAGGTCTTGCCACAGTCTAGGAAAGTGGCCCAGGCCTGAGCTAGAAACAGAAAACCTGCTGGGATCCCCCTAGAAGCTGGGTTTCTGTGACCCTGCCCACCCCTGGGACAGGCAGCCACCCCAGAACTACCGTTCTGAGCTGACATCAGAGACAACCAAGATGATGTAAAATATCCTCCTCCAAGCAGCGGACAGTGTAGAGCAAGATTTAAATTTAATAAGTGGCTCTTCCAATTTGCTTCTAATCTCGCTAAACTGGCCCGGATTTCAGCCGCCTAGGAGCAATCCTTGGAAAACTGGACACCGGTGCTAATTAAACTGGTTTTTGATGCCCAGCAAGACAATGAGGATAAAAAAGGGAGCCACACTGGGGTCAACAAACAGAGACGAAGTTTACCTGCTCCTTCTCAAATAAAAGTCACCAAGAGATTTTCAGAGCCTTGGTTGGCATATGCACCTCTATGAGGCTCATAAGCATCCCAGTCAGCTCAGAGGTCCAGAGCTCGGGCAGCCCAGTAAAGAGCTGACATGTTAGGACAGGAGCCCCCGTAGGCTGAGCGCCTAACTTCATCTCAAGGCTGCTGCTGATCAGCAGGCAGGACCCAAGGATGCAGCGTGCGCCCCCATGGCTCCCGTCGTAGACTCAGGGAGGAGCTGGGTCTTGACAAGTCTCATGAACTACCGTCTGCTCCAGCAGTCTACACACACACGCAGTGGGCCCTCCTGGTGCCTTCATCGTTTCTGATGAAAGGGGCCCAGACTGCAAGCCTTTCACTCCCTGGTGGCTTCACCAGCCCTGCTGTTGTTGCTGTTGGTGAAAACCAATGCCACCTTGAGGGACACAAAATAAATATGAGTCAGGGCAGAGGGTGACAAGATCACGTATCTGAATAACACAGCACGCTGTGATGGGACACGTAGCCATCAGCTGCTCGTGTTGTTCGCTGGTCATTCCGTGTGGCACAGAAGCAGCTCCTGCTGGGTATTAGCTCGGAGTCAGTGGCAACTCCACAGACGCCCACCTCACTAGGACCACTGACAGCTGTCAAAAACCTTGGGTAAGAAGATTCGTGTTCCAAAACTAGGTCTCTTTCAGACACTTGGGGCCCTTGTTTTGTTTAAACTTCTCTTTATTGTGGCGTGTACCACTCTGCATCATCTTCCACCTACAGGCGGCATTCCTGATGCAGACCTCCTGGCTTTGCCGCAGTCACAACACCTGGAGGCTGGCTGGGCCTGGTGCACCCGCTGTAGGCAGAGGTGGCCTCCCACCCACCCATCCAGTTTTGTTGCTCTAATGAGAGGACGTGGAGTTATTGTGTTAATGTTCTCCGATGACTGAGTCCGAGCATTTCCTCGTTGGCCTGGTGATGGCCTGCATTTATAACCCACCTGTTCACCCTCTTGGCCCATTTTCTTTTTTATGGATTTTTTGGAGCTTCCCGTCTATTCTTGACATTTAAACTTTGAGGTTACCATGGCAAATATCTTCTTGAAGCCCCCACACCTTTACTAACCACTAAAGCAAGTTAAGCATAGAAAGAGAAGAAAAGGAATGGAAGCAGCCAAGAAGATTAGGTTGGATTTTGTTAGTTCAAAATTATCATACTAAGGCCCAGCCAAATAGCTCAGCGGATTAAAGCGCCTGCTTAAGCAGAGGCAGTGGCCTGCAGGGGCTGAAGGCCAGGAGTTTGATACCCAGGCCTGCCCAGCCGGTCCTGCCCCCAGGGCACGCTGAGACAGGGATTGAGACTGGGTATTGTGGTGCATGCCTGTAATCCCAGTACTTGGGAGGCTGTAAACAGGAGGATCACTAAGAGTCTGATCTACGCAGTGAGACCCTATACACCCTGTCCACCCTGTCCTAAATACCAAAAAAAAAAAAAAAAAAAAAAAAAAACCATAGTAAATGGGATAAAATACAGGGTACAAGAGATTTTGTATCTATTCAAAATAAAAGAAACAAACTGTAAAAAGACCCCAAGAAGTTAATAAATGTTAAAGGGAAAATACTTTTGAAAAAAGTATAAAAACACACAAATATTATTTTCAAAACTTCATGGAAAAAGGAAAATGATGTAGAAGGCAAAGATTAAAGGTGTAAAACACAACCAAAAATAGGAACAAAAAAAAATGGAACAAATAAAAAAATGCATGGGGACAGCAGACAATAATCAAACCTAAGACTATAGTTATAAGCCCAAAACAAAGAAAAATAATGTAACCAAGAGGCAAAGGCTAAAGATTGACAGCTGGCTGCTAAGTCCCTATCAGCCAGCACATGTTCTTGGGGCACCTGGAGTCCCCGGCTGCAGAAGCTAACCACAATGGTCATTCAGAAGGCAGACAGAACTACAGGCTGCTTGTAGATGAGTACGTTTGCACAGCAGGCTGAAACCAGCAAAGAGCCTGGCCAGGACCTTTGAATTCTGAGCCACTTCCTATGCCATGGCCAAGGGCCAAGTCCCCAGGGCCTTACACAGCAGCCAGTGCGTCCTTTGCCTGGGGGCCCTAACCATTGTCCTCTTGCCCCACCGCCCCACTCCTTTGGCATCTGCCCTTCCCAGCCCCTCTCTGCTTCCTGGCTTCAGGTAGTAGAACCCACACGTGGGAAGGAGCCCTGCCATGTGCTACCCTGGGGTTCATGCTGGCCCCCCTAGGCAGGAAGGAGATGGTCTGACAGGTTCAGTACCGACCAAGAGTGCAAAAGGCAACGCGGTCATTCACCCAGGTGGCAGCACGGCAGCTGTGCTTGAGGAAGCAGTGACTGCCAGGACCCTGGGGCCACCAGTTCAGCCCAGATTACTTCTGGGACAAACTAGCTTTTCACCCCAAGTGGCCAGATGTCTATCAAACAAATTAATTGGTCAGGTCCAATTGCAATGACTCAAAAACAGATTCGACTGACAATAATCCAGAGTTCCACCATCCAATCCCAATACAAGCTAGAAGGCCAAGGAAAGCCAGGTGAGTCATTAGAAATTTTTAAAACACCAGACTTGCCTTGAGGTGAAGAAAAACTGGTAGTTAAGACCAGCTAGCTTGAATCCTTCCAGCAAGACGTAGAGGCAGGTAGTCACCGGTTGCTTCACAAGCTCCCTGGAAATTCAGCAGCTTGGCATTCAGACACTTGGTGTTGACACAGCCAGCAGGCCCACATCCCCCCAGCTCACAACCTAGCAGTTTCCAAGCTCAGGAGTTTGTTTTCATTTTGAATTGGTTTTTCAATTGGATGGCTGAGTAGGACTGTTGGTCTTAAAAAAAATGAAAAACCATCATGCTGTTTGTTTCCACTCTGCCAGTTTCTTCTCCCTCTTTCCTTCCTTCCCTCTATCCCTCCTCCCTCCCTCCTTCCTCCTTGCCTTTCTTCCCTCCCTTTTTTCTAGGGTGCTAGAGATCCAACCAGGGCTTGATGCATAGTAAGCAAGACCTTCACCAGAATAACCGTGGTCCTTTCTGGAACAGTGTCTTACTAAATTGGCCTCCAACTCTTGGTCATCCTTCCTCAGCCTCCAGAGGTAGCTGGGATTCTGCATGACCATGTCTAGCTATGCCTGCAGTTCTTTGTGGATAGGCATCTCTACCCCATTCCTGCACAGTCCATAGCCCAAGGGCTCAGCCAAGGTCTGCTAACTAGATAGCATGGCCTACAGGTGCAGCATCCAAAACACAAGGAATCGTATGTGGAAACCAGCAGGGCCTGTGCAGGCCACACCACAAAAATACATAAAGACAGCCCTGGGCTGGGGTCTCAGGACTTCTCTGCGTCTCAGACAGGACTTGCCTCCACCCACAGGATACAAATGAAGCCCTCTGACAGGTGAAGAACACAGCAGAGATTACTCGGGATGAGCCACTCGAAGATAAAGGCAGCAAGTCAAAGTGTGCTTCCGTCTGCCCCCTTCAGAGCTCCTGGCCTCCTGTTTTGAATTTCTGGTCTCACACCTAAGGGTATGGATCCTTTAACTTTCCCCTCTCCCACTACAACACAACCTTTAAAAGTAACATGTTCCTGCGCCCCCTGTAGAATGATCCAAATTGCACAGTGGCCAACGCGAGTGCCTGCTTCGGTTTTCCTTTGCAGGGTGTTCGATAAGGCCTTGGTGTTCGGACACACACTTGGCTCCAGAGCTGCCGGGACCCCACAGCACTGACGGCAGCTGGGCACCACGACTGCAGGGGTTCTGGCTGTCGGGTCTTCATGTGGAACTAATATGAATTTTAACAATCAAAATACAGACAATGAGATCCGTGGGTGGGAGGGAATACATTTATTTTAGGTATAAAGGTTCACTATTATTAACAAGTAATCATTGCTATTTACATGTTTATAAAATGGAAATAAAAATGACATACAGGTTTGATGCCAAAAGTGGCACATCCAAACTAAAACCAGTATAAAAATAAATTTTTAAGCTACATGTATTTAAAATAAATGTCACTGAAGGTGAGGGGAAGAATCTGCCTGGTCACGTGCTGAAACACAATCCTCACAGCAGCAAAGTGCCCGGGGGCGAGTCAGCGCCTGCTGGAGAGGCAGCCGAGCAGTCCTGCAGGACGCAGGCCAGCAAACAAAGACAAACACTGATACCAGAGTTATGTTCCTGAGCTATGGACGTTTAGAGCATCTGAACCAGAGTGATTCCTGCTACGGAGCAGCTGCGTGGGGCCGGAGCTGAAGAGCCCTCCACAGTGCTCAGCGAGTGGCTCCTGAACACCACATCGCATCTGGAGAGAACGCTAAGTCCACTTGGGAAGGACAGACCCCAGGCCGAGGAGACTTCGGGGCTTCCCAGGCCCTCACAAGCCCGGGGCTGCAGAGAAGCAGGGACGGGGCAGAGGACACAGAAGCTGCGTTGTCTGGGAACCCTTGTGTCCAACAGACATCGTCCTTCATGGCAGGCAGAGACCGCCAGCCTCTCCAAGGTCTCCTGCTTCGGGGATGCACGCTGTGTGCACCTGGCAGTGGACAGCACAGCCAGCCCAGCACACCTGTGTCTACAGCGCGCTGTACATCACACCAGGCAGCCTCCAGAGGCTAACTTTCCTCCTCCTCCCTGTGCAGGGCAGGCCGGTGCCTGGAGAGGTGGCATGCCAGGTATGTGAGCGTGCTGAGGGAGCCAAGAGCACGGCTCAGCCGGCCCCCGCTCTGCCTGGGAGCCATGCGGCTGGACACCCGCCCACACAGGCTCCTCTGCACTCCCAGCAAGGACTGCAAATGCCAAGGAGAGCAGGAGGAAAGGGGCTGCTGAGTGGCTGCACACACTCCAGCGCTTCTGCAGGTCTCACATGAACTGTGCCGGTTCAGCCAGGGCAGCAAGGAACACTGAGCAGCTGCATTCACTCACTGGTCCTGGACCTTGGCCCTCTTGGCTTTCAGGGACAGGTGCTGGAAAAGAACAGAAATCACCATAGTTAGACAAAGAAACCAAACTCCAGCATAGTTCCCACGGCAGTGATTAAATTAAGTCATTCATTTGATCCGCGACTTCTCTAGAAATGCTATGTCTTCAGAACACACTGAGGGGGAAAGCCCATGTGACCAATAAAAAACACAGGTCTGGGCTGGGGAGACGGCTCGGCATTCTAAGCGCCTGCCCAGCAAATGCAAGGACCTAGATTCGATCCCCAGTACTGTATGCCCTGCCAGCCCCTAACCAGGTGTGGTGACACTCTCCTATGATCTCAGCACTGGGGAGGCTGAGACAGGAGGGTCACTATGAGTCTGAAAAGCATAGCAAGACCTTGTACCAAATAAACAAAGCTTTTTTTAAAAAAAGAACACAGCTCTGAGGGAGGTTATGAGCAGCCCCAGGGCAACAACACAATGAACCTGGCTACACAGGACCCTGGAGCACCTACCAATGAAAGGTTTGCCTTCGGACAGCTCCTCTGACCCCAGCCCACAGGCAGCACTGCTGCTGAACCTAGATGCTAAAGGGACTGGGCAGGGGTGACCTCGACAGTCCAAGAAGTTCCTAAATCCTCAAAGAAAAGGATCCTTTCCTGAGGAACCAGAGCATCAGGTGATTTACCAACTGTCTCAACATGGGAGGTGCCTATTCTCAAGGATAGGACTAAATCCACATCCCTGTCTGCTAAGGCAACACACAAGCTAGGAAGGCAGAGGAAAAGAATACTGCCTAGTGACCCTTTTCCCAGAAATGTCACAATCAGTAAAAATAAAAGGTTTACTAAGATTATCATCATGGGTATCAGACAACAAGGCCAAGGGATGAAAGTGTTCTACATTTTAAGGTAAAACCAAAATGCTAGAAATTTTACAATAAACATTTATGGTGGCATATGTGAACATAAGCTTCTAATAAGGAACTTCCACTCACCAACTGAGGGATATCTGATACCCCATCAATAATCTTCCCACCTGCAACTGTTAAGTCCCAAACCCCATATCCCAGCACACTCCATGACCACCCAACAGCAAGCCCTGGCACCGTCACATGGAGAACTACAGGCCCCGAAAGAACATGCCACACACAGCCACTGCAAGCTGAGAGGTGACTCAGCACAGGACCTTCCTCTGAAAGAGCAACCCCAAGTCAGACTTTCTCTCTACTCACACCTGAAGAAGGACCAGTGTAGTGCAGGTGGCTGGTAAAAACCATACTAGAAGGGTTTGCGCTGGATAACAATGGTATCTTTGAGAATCTAGAAAAAGGTTAAGAACTGGAAGACAAATCTTTCAACAGAAATCCCTGTGCCTCCTCTGGCCAGATATAGATAGGTCTTGCTGATTTTCAGTTAGTTTTCTCAGTACTTCACCTGACAGGACCCTACAACTAATATTAGATAACCATGGCCTTAGCTCAGAATGGGCAATGACACCATCCTGCCTGTGGGGCCATTTTTGGTCCTCAATTTCTGGAAAGAATGTTGGTTATAAACAAAACAGACTCTGGACCATTTTGGGTCTCTTTGCAGAGTGAGTGCAGCACTGAAAGATGAGATGGAAAGCGACCACTGGTGCCAGGAACAAAGCAGAGACAATCTGTGGGCGGTGCGCAGTGGTGAAGCACTGAATTATGTTTAACAAAGAATATCTACCATAGATGGGCAGCCCCTGAAGACTCAGAGGGCCAAAAAAATTCCATCTTCTTTGGAAAAGTTAATAGTAGAAGTGTCCTGCCTGGCAAGCGCAAAGGCCTGAGTTCAATCCCTGGTTCTGCCAAAAAAAAAAAAAAAAAAATAGTATAAGTGTCTTTGGACTTAGTTAAGAAAAGGCAAAGTTTCCAACGGAGGGAGGTAGGAACACTTGCTGAACAATGAGGATATTGGTTTTTAACGCTCCCAGGCTTGCTAAAAATACTGGGATCACAGTGGAGGTGATGGGGTGAAAGGCATCTGGAGAGCCTGTCATTTCCCTCAAACTTCTGAAACTATCTGCTCTTTAACTTTGTGAGTTTAACCTAAAGAAGCTGTAATTTTCAGCTAAGAAGGGAAAATGACTCAGAATCCAGGCTAATTCTGTTCTCCAAGAGCCTAAATGAATCCAAGACACTTCCAGGATTATCCCCAACTGCTAGCGTCCTATTACCTAACAGGCACGTTCACAGGCGCAGCCTGCTCTCCGCCTCTGGCCTGCATTTCTAACCACTTCTCCTGCACTCCTAGAGTCTACTGTTTTCTAGTTGAGACATTTTGAAAGAAAACATTTTCTTCCACTGTAGGTTTACTCTTTTCAACCCAATAAAGTACAAACAACAAACCCTGCATTTTCACTGGTTGCTGCAGATCTGCTTTCAAGCAAAAATATCCATGAGGATGTGTAGAGAACTATAAAGGGCTGGGCTCAGTGTCACATGCCTGTAACTGGGATGCTGAAGCAGGAGGCTCAAGAGTTCAATCCCGGGTATCTTAGCAAGATTCTATGTCAAAAATAAAAATTTAAATTTAAAAAAAGGTGGAAGATATTGCTTAATCAGTGGAAAGGCATTTGCCAACCTTGCATCGGGCCCTGGATTCAATCGCTCAAACCACAAAGAAAAAAACAAAAAAAGAACTATAAACATTTGAATTGTCTTTTGTTTGGCTGGATAAGGACTCAATATTGTAAGACTTAGAAGGGTAATTCTCTTCAACATTACAGAGAGGGAAGACAAGACTCTACTTAGAGGGTCACAAATGCAAGGCCATCCAAGAGCTGAGGGAGTGAATGAACCAGTGTCACAGCTCTGTGACACATGGAAAGCAGAGCCATTCCTGGTTCCTGCTGACAGTCACAAAGCAGCACCTTGGCCTTTGTGTCACCAGATTTAACATCTATTTCAAGAAAAGCCAGATATTTGTATTTAATTGAAAAAAAATTAAATCTCCCTCCTACATTGCCCAGGCTGGTATCCAACTCGTGGGCCCAAGTGAGCTCCCTGCCTCAGCCACCCAAGGTGCTGGGCCTACAAGCATCTGGTACCAAGACCCACTTAAATCTCTGAATTTTTAGAAATTTAGTTTGATTTTATTCATTTTGATACAGGGTCTCACTACACAGCTCAGACTCAAAATGATCCTCCCATCTCAGCCTCCCCTGCACCAGGATTACAGGTATGTGCCACCACACTTGGCTTCAGGGACAACACAGTATGTCCAGGGTTCCAGGCTATTCTCCAAATTTTTAAATGCAACAAACAAGTGAGATTTTGGTTTGAAACACTGCTCAGTCCAGTTCCATCCCTGATAGAGTACCAGGTCTCAGACTTTCCTTTATGCTATAAATAACAAGAAACCTGAAAAAATGTATGGCATAACTTTTTTCAGGCATTAGAACAGTGCAAGGCTCTAATCTCTAATTCTGCATGTGTGTATGTTTGTGTGTGTGTGTGTTTACTGAGAACTGAACCCACATATGATGCACCCACCACTTCATATATGCTAGCGCATACACACTAAGCACCTGCTCTACCTCTGAGCACCACCACAGGAGAGGCTGTAATCCTTGACAAAGAAAACAAAAGGAGTGTTTCACATTCATTCTGGGTCTCTATAGAGGCCTCTAGCACCTGGCAGAGGGAGATAAATTCTAAACAGAAAAGACTGAAGGAAACAGACAAGAGTTCAGGGTTGCCATACCAGCTGGAATCTGCAGAACAAAGCATCAGAAAGGAGGAGCACCATAAGCCTCCACAGGGTTATCCTGAAGCCTTTGGCTGAAATCCAACCTGCACATGTGCATGCCAAGAATTTAATGAGAATGGCAGAGTACAGTACCAGGAAGCTACCAGCCAAAATGGAGATTTTGCAGGTTTGTGCAGTGCTGGTGAAGGTAGAACTCTGATGCATTTGAGTACTGAGACTTCGTTCAGTATTCCAGGTATTCCACTGAGACATCAAGAACTATACCTTAGACATGTAGCTAAGACCTGCCCTATTAATGACCAAGATCATGTCTTAGCAGAATCAAACTGAGGTGCCAATAAACAAACTGATGTCCAGAAGACACCGATACAAAATTCTATACAAAGAAAACAAACCCAGACTCACACCGCATCTACAACATCCAACACAAAAATTACTGCACAAGAGAAATAGCGAACTGAAGAAAAATAAAAAATACAAACAAAAATATCAAATGACTGGGCCAGTCAAATATCTCAGTGCATTAAAGCACCTGCAAGCAGGTGCAGGGGCCAGGGGTCCAATCCAAGAGCCTGCCGTGCTGGCCCCGCCCGCCCCTGGGGTGTGCTGAGAGGGCAATTGAGACTGGGCGTGGTGGTGTGTGCCTGTAATCCCAGCTTGTGGGAGGCTGAGAACAGGCAGATTACTATGAGTCAGATCTAGTAGTGAGGCCATGAACACCCTGTAGACCCTTCCCTAAAAAAGAAAACAAAAAAGAAATGACAACAGATGAATAGACAAGTTTTACAATAGTTATTATACACATGTTCAAAAACTTAAAGATGGATGCAATGAGTAAACACATGAAGTATTAAACAGAAATGCAAAAGTAAAAATCAAAGTGAAAGTGAGAGGTAAAGCCAAAGATAGGGCCAGATAAACTGTCTCAAATGAAGCAAAAAACAAAGATCAGAGCCTTTGTGACATGTGAGACAATACCAAGAGCTCTAATTCATATATAAATGGAGTTCCAGGGGAGCTGGTAAAGGGATAATGGAGCACAAAAAATACTTAATAGTTATCTTAAATATGATTTTAAACATCAGCTCTAATATCCAATAAACTCAGCAAACTGCACACTGGATAAACACAAAGATAAGCACTTCATATATCGTACTGCTAAAAATCAAAGATAAAGGGAAAAAACTAAAAGGATCCACAGTAGCAGCAGAAACCATTATATAAAGAGGAACAACCATGGAAATGACTGCTGGGTTCTTGCAAACACTCCAAACCAGAGAGCAATACAATACACTCTTTAAAATGCTAAAATGAGGGCCAGGGAGATGGCTGAGCAGCTTTAAGCACCTGCCTGGCAAGCACAAAGTCCCAAGTTTGATCCCCGGTACTGCAANAAAAAAAAAAAAAAAAAAAAAACTAAAATGAAAAACATAGCAAAGTGATGCACTCCTGCAAACCCAGCACTTGAGGGCTAAGAACACAGCTCAGTGGCACAGTAACTACCTGGCAAGCGCAAGGTCAAAACCCAGCACTCAGGTGGCCCAGGCAGGAAGATGGCATGAATTTGAGGCCAGACTGGAAGACATAGCAAGACTGTTAAGGTTTGTGTCTAGTTGTCCCCCAAAGCCTCATGCAGTCATGGGGCGGACTTCTAGAGTTTGTGATTAATTCATGATCCACTGGGATTACGGGTGTGAATGCTGCTGAGATGATGGGTGTGAGTACTGCTCCCAGGCTGGGGCGGAGAGCCTGAATACACCTTAAGGGAGACAGACTTCTTCCTCTCTGTAGCCACTGTTGCTGCTGCTCCTCCATTTTGCTCTCTGCTCTTTGCTGCCACCATGGAAGGTGGATCTCTGTGATGTGCCACTCTGCCTTGGAGCCAGCTGAGTATGGACTAAAACCTACAGTAACTATGAGCTAAATAAACCTTTCCTAGGGCCAGCCAAAAGGCTCAGCAGATCAGAGCGCCTGCTTAGGCAGAGTGCAGGGATGGGGGGTTCAATCCCTGGTGTGCCCTGCTGGCCACGCCCCCAGAGTGTGCTGAGACAGTGATTAGGACTGGGTGTGGTGGGGAACGCCTATAATCCCAATGCTTGAGAGGCTGAAAACAGGAGAATCGTTATGAGTTCAATCTATGTAGTGAGGCCCTGTAGACCCTATACTAAATACATAAATGAAATAAAATAAACCTTTCCTTCCTTTGAGTGTTGGGTATTTGTCCCAGAAATGAGAGACAAGTAACTGAGACAAAGACCATACCCCCTCCCTACAAAAAAAGAAGCCCAGCACAGTGGTGCACACCCGTAATCTCAGCATCAGGAGGCTGAGGCAGGAGCACTGTTGCAAGTTCAAGACCAGCCTGGGATACAAAGTGGGCACAAGGCCAGTTTGAACTGTATAGTGAGACCCTCTCTGAAAAAGACACACACACACACACACATATACACACACACACACACACACACGAAAGAACTCTACAGAAAAATATCTTTCAAAAATGAAAATGAAGTAAAGACATTTGCAAAGAAATTAATACTAAAAGAATACTTCAACAGCAGGTGTGTCCTAACAGACACAATAAAGGAAGTTCTTCGGGCTACAGGAAAAAAGACACAGATAGAAGCTTGGAAAAAAATACAAGCAGACACTTCCCAGGTAGAAGTGGGAAAAAGACACACGTGCCCGTGCTGCCCCCTGAGCAGCAGGACCGCGTGTGGGCCAGAGCACCCACTCCACGGATGACACGCCAAGCCCTGTGTTTTTCTGGAGCAATAAATGAACCACTGCTCGCAAAACTAAAGGAGAAAACAGCTCTCAGTGTGCTCTCCAACGCTCCCCACTGCACTCATCCTGCACGTGGCCTCCCGTGGCAGACAGCGTCACCCATCATTGAGCTCATCTCGGCGCCTGCTTCAGGCTCTGGGGTGGTCCTCATTAGAGAACCTGTACCACTCCTAATGCCAGTCCTAAGGGGGAGGAAACTGCTTTGGGAAGGTGTTAAGAGGACCCAAAACAGAGAAGAGTGAGAGAGACTGTTACTGTTTTTTTCTTTTCTTCTCCTTATGGAGTTGGAGGGACTTACTTTTAATTGAACTTTTCTATGAAGCCCATGATCTAGTGCTTTTATCCCGAATGTTCAGGGATATGTAAGTGGGGAAGGGCTGACAAATTTCAGCTATTACATTAGAATAATTGTATTTAAAATGAGAAGAAGCTGCTAGCTGGCAGCTTGGAGAACAGCCTCTACATTCCTACCGTTCCTTGTTGATAAAAGTGTGGAGCCAGCTCCAACAGCCAAGCAGATTCGATGGCAGTCACATCTCTCATGTAATACTTAGAGGTCTGTATAACTTCATTGTAGATGACCCTGTAACAAGAAAAAGCACATCTTAGGATGGTCAGGAACACAGTCAGAGAGGAGGCATCTCTTCCCCTAACCTTAGGCGGCATGGACGTAGGGCTGGCCCTTCACTGGCACACACATCCATGCTTCTCACTAGCATGGCCCGAGTGAGGGTCAGAGCATCCGGTCTACACGAGACACCACACCCACATGATTTCCTACGCGGGCACCTGACTTAACTGCGAAGAACCTTTCTAGAGTTTTAGCCTGCATTTAGAACTCGGAAAAGAAATTAAGGACTTAAATGGAAAATGCTAAAATAGAGACTAAGGCTTGCCTGATTTTGAAAAGGGCTGAGAAACAACTATAAGACACAAAAGAGCTTCTCAGAGTGATGAAAAAAAATTTTTACCTTATTTAGAATGCAAGTTACATAGGTACATACACTTTGATCTTTGACTATATATAAATCATAACTTTATTTAAGGAAAGGAAAAAAGAGGCTGAGGTAATGCACAACCAGAAGCCAAGCACATATGTTCAAGTTCCCAGACTTCAGGAGCACGTATTAATAGACAGCAGCTTCTGAGGCATGTGAAGTATTGATTCAGGATGCCCCTCAGTGCCCTGAAGGCTCAGAGCCACACTGGTTACCCTCGCCCCCACCACCACTGGATCAACGGCAGCTGATAAAGATCTGCGCAGAGACAGGAGGAAGGGTGAACTTCTTGGTTCCATGAGCAGCCCGGGGCTGCGTCCAGGCTGGCTGGGCTTCCACCCTGCCCTATCTGCCCTTCAGAATTCCTTGCAAATACAGCAGGAAAATAAATCTTTTCAAATTTAATCACCCCAAAATAGCAAACGCTTAGGAAAAGGATCCAGAACTCATGTTTCACTCCTCTCTTCAACTTACTCTACTCGGTAATGGCCACAGGGTAACATTTCTAAATCCAGAGCTGGCTAAGTCTGCACTTCCCCCAAGTTTTCAGGTGGTGCTGATGCCCGTCTGGATATTACACTTGGAAAACCATTAGTCTATGCTACAAATTACCAGACAACAGATCTCTCTGCCCTCTGATTTTATCTTCCATACCCTCCCTCTCTTGTCTGTAGACACACCCCTCCCTCTTCTCCAACACTCTCCCTCCTTCTTCCAATTGGTAAAAGATCCGCTGTTGTTGTCTTTAACATTCTAATCCATTGTCAATCAATACTTTTGTATAAAATATAAACAAATTACAAAAATTAAATTTTAAAAGGCAGAAAATAAAATTCCTGTAGCAGTCTTAAATTGAGCAGACATAAACACAACCCATCAAAACACTTCAGAATGTCTAAATGGTTTCTCCCAACTTGTGCTCTTACCTTTTCTTTCCCAGCCAGTTTTGCACATGGGCAGGGGTCACCCCTTTGGTAGCCCTCAATACCCATACCATGATTTCCCAGCCCCCAAGGGTATGAAGGTCCTTCATGTTGCCACATCTTTGCTCATTCTACTTCCCCATTTCAAATGCCTGAAAAATTGGTTTGTAGGTCCTGGGAAATGCTACCCCTATACAAAGCCAGTCCTGACACTGTCAGCACTTGATTGCCAACTTCAGCAAACACCCTCTGCAATACAGGAATCTGCCTGGATCTGTCTATGCCGGAACTATGAGCTGGACCCCAAGCCATCTCAGCATAACTGTGCTATGGAGAGATCAGCATTTACTTACTTATTTATTAATTATGTATTTGGTACAGGGTCTCATTATGCAGCTCAGACTCACAGTGATCCTCCTGCTTTCAGCCTCCCCAGCACTGGGATCACAGACATGTGCCACCATGCCTGGACTTGGTAGCCAGCTCAGCGCAGCCAGGGGCGGGGCAGAGCCGGCATGGCATACAGGGTACTGGGGATCAAACCTGGTCTCTGTGCCTGCCTAAATAAGCAGTCTGCTGACGTATCTTGCTGACCCAAGAGATCAGCATCTAGTCAGTGAGTAAAAGCAAACATTTGCTCAAAACAGGAGCGCGGAAATACATATCACTATTTCCTTAAGGGGAACCCTGGTGAATAAGATTCAACATAATAACAAAGCCAACAAACATGTACAGAGCACCTGTATTCCAGAGCCTGGGCCTGGGCCTGGGCCAGACCCTGGAGGCCAAGAGATGAAGAACAACTAGGCCTTGCTCCCAAAGCAGACCTCAGGCCCAGCAGCAGGGCAGGCTTACCAGCGAGGTGGCTTCTCTGCATAGAGGACTGATGCCGGGTGGATATGCAGCTCATGATCATCACGGATGGTCCTGAGGAGACAGAAGTTTACCTGAAGCACATTTCAAGTATATACAGCAAACTTTCCCACAGGACTTTTAAAAATGTTATCCAATGCAAGTGCAGGGACTGGGGAGCGATCCCCAGCACCACATGCTGCACCAGCCCCACCCGCAGGCACACTGAGCTGGTCACCAAGACTGGGCGTGGTGACACATGCCTATAATCCCAGCACTGGGGAGGCTGAAACCAGGAGGATCACTACGAGTCTGAGCTGCATAGTGAGACCCTGTACCAAATACATACAAAAATAAAATAATTAAAATAAAAAATCATTATTATTTTAAAAAATTTAAAAATTATCCAAAAATGCAAGCAGACTGAACTTCACCTGAACCAAACAATTTTCTCCTTCTTCCCTCTACCCTACTTGACTCTCTGGTCACCACCACAGATACAAAGAATAAATAATGAAAGGAAGAGAAGGCAACACATGGACATTCTAAAAACATATTTTGGAATTTAATATTCTATCCTTTATGTTTATCTTTGCAGGTTCTCTTCCAAAATTTTTTTCTTTGGGACAGAAATAATATATGTGATTTCTCCTACAAACTTTCTAATTACACAAAGTTAAGTACTAAGGTTAAAGATGACAGCAGAAGGTAAGAACAGCTGCATATGCATACACAAGCTTAGTATTGGCCTGTTAGTTTCTCTGAAACAGTTATTTTTCAATGTCAACTAAGATTTGTTTCAATTTAATTCAAAAACTGCTAACTGAGCATATGATTACCAATAAGATCAGATCACAAGAGAACACTAACAGACTAGGAAGCTGCTGCCCAAAACAATTATGGAGTTGCATCTGTGGGCATGAGGGATCTGCTCCTCAGAAAAAATAAGCCCAGAGCAGAGATCATCACCAGCACCATAATACAGCCCGCTTCCAAGGTCCCTGGCTGCCCCATGTGATGGTGGTCAGGTGACAGTGAGTGAACAGTCTCAAAGGAATGACTGACCTGGAGTCTCTTGTGTAGCCTCTATTTTTGTTCGGGACATTGGTGAAATGATTGTTAGAAGGCCCACTGAAATCATTAAGACAGGCAGAGGGAGGGAGGACAGGTGGTCAGGCTAATCAGCACTGCTCAGGGGAAGAGCAATGCACATGACAAATGAGGGGCATGCACCAGGGAGGAGCTCAGGCCTCCACTCCCACCTGAAGGGTCCCTGAAACACACATAGTTCAGCGTGGGCAGGGACCCAGGTGACAGGTAACAGAATTATGACAGTGATAACTAGACTACCTGGCTGGAGTGACAAACAGATCAAGTAGACAGAAATGTGCAGTGCTATCAAGTGCAAACCATTGGCTACCAGGATACTGGATGAAGGAGACCTAGCTGCCAAATCTGAAAAATCCTCACTGAAATCTAGACCCTTTACAGAAGCCCAGTGTTTGGGGAAATGAATCTCTTGGTCACCTAAAATAACAGGACTCCAAGATTTTCTGAAAGAGAGGAAAAAACTAATGACAAATCAACACATTGAGGATATCTGAAAAATAGCTAAGGAGAAACTTTTTGATTGGTCCTTCATTAAAGATGAAAAAATGATGCACACCATGCTTTCAACAGGCTACAGTGCTGTGATGAGAATCCAGTGAGGCACAGGACAGAAGAGACAAATGAAAAGTAACAACCAAGGAATAAGAATGTATGGCTTTGGAGAAAAAGGTTTTTACTGTATTTAAATACAGTAAAGGGCTGGGAGATAGCTCAGCAGAATAATTGCTTGCCTGGCAAGCACAAGGTCTTGAGTTCAATCCCCGGTACCACAAAAAATAAATAAATAAATAAGTACAGTAAATGTATTAGAGGCATCAATGATCAGTGAGTTTCTGCATCTAAAAACTAGAGCACAAAGAAACCACTACAGCCATACCATAACAGTGACCTCAGTTCTGCAGAGTTCTGAAGACGTAGCAAACTACCCAACAGCCAAAGTAATTTCTCTGGGAAACATCATTAATGGTTTCCTCTAGTGAAATTATTCCAGTATTAGAAATGAGATATTACCAGCCTCTAGACACACAACTGTCCTCCTTCTAAAACAACCATTACAACACGTGGATACGCTGAATACTTAAGAACTACTTCCAGAGAGTTAAGATTAATTTGCTTAAAGCAAATGTCAACTCAGTTTTGGAAGAAGGCATGATGAATTAAAAATAAATTCTGTACTATCTATACACACTGGCTTTCTCTGGGGTTTAGGTCATTTTAACGATTTCTCCTTCAACTCTTAACTTCATAAAGTATCATGTTACCTGTAAGCTCCAGTAGAATGAAACCTTGCTGCATTTGCAAAGAATCCAGAAACAATGCACCTCAGGACCGGATCTGGATCACCTGTACAAGGCAGAAAACAGTGATGGATGACACCCTGGTGCTCCAAGGACTATGCCTGTGCTGTGACTCACAGGACCTAGGCTCTAGCACTACTCCCTGAGCCTTCAAGTCACCTCAAAACCATCTGCTGACCAGCCCACTACTGCACTGCTACAGGCCAAGTGGGGAAGTCCCCACTTCTACAATGGCTGCTGAGGACAGCAGTGTTGGGCTGCTAGCAGCCTTAACTTGAGGACCCTCCAATACCTGACTGTTTCAGTAGCAACAGATGACCAAAACAAAGCTGAGCACCAGAGCCTAAGACCGCTACTCCATAGGCTGAAGGAGACGTCAGAACTCCTCACAACAGCACTTCCTGGGAATGATATTCTTTGCACAAGACCCAAATTAAAATACTACACTATCTTTGTGATTATAAGACAGTGTGTACAATTCTTTGATACTTGCAAATCTTCCATCTCAACTGGTGCTTCTACTACTACAGTTAGCATCTTTTGGGGCCCAAAGCTTCTCCATTTAGTATGATGTCCATACGATAAATTCTAGTGGGCCAGGGAGATAGCTCAGCAGCATAAGTGACAGGAAAACTGTTGGGAAAAGACACCCTCAAACCCACATAAGATCACACTCATGTTAGCTGGCATAAAAGGAGTGGCTTATTGATGACAACTAGCATGTGCCAGGCTGCTCAGAGGACCTGAACAGCAGTGATGACTTGGGAGGCAGAGACTTTATAAAGCAGGGGAAGGGGAGTCATATAGTGTCCTTCGCTGGGCCAGGGAGTTCTAGACAGGCGGGAATAAGGAAGAGAAGTCATAAAGTGTCCCTGGCTGGGCCAGGGTGTTCTGAGAACAAAGCATAGAGTCCTCGAAGCAAGCTGAAACAAAGTTATATGTGTAAACAGCTGGACTCAGACAGTCAAGGTTAAACCTTTGCAGCACAGCTGTCACTGGCGCATCCGGGAACACCAGAAATGGTGCAAGGGGGAGGGGCCCATGGCTGGGTGCCTTAACAATAAGCACCTGCATGGCAAGCGCAAGGTCCCGAGTTTCATCCCTGTACCTCAAAATAAATAAATAAATAAATTCTAAATTACTGTACAAAAGGATTGAATCATTTGCATGCTTATATCAATTTTAAGACTCATTTTCCTATGCTTTAATTCATTGAAATCAAGATAGCATTTTATAATCATTGTGGCTTTTTTTTTACTCAATGACACATAAAACAACAGTATCTCAGATCTAATGAAATATAGTGTTAGCAAACAAATTCCCAAAAGGTATTATTATTTACAAAGCCATCAATACATGAAAGTATCAGTTTCATTGTTCTTTTGACAAAGATTTCACTTCTTTTATATTTATCTGATTACAATTAGTTTGCAAGTATATCTTCTTTTGTGAATTTTATATTCTAATCCTTTGCTCATTTATTAACTTGGACATGAGTATTTTTTAAATTAAAAAAATTACTTTATAATAAAACTTTGAATCTTGTATCTCATGATTACTAAAAATCATTTACTATTCATTTTCTAGATCTTTTAATTTTATATATAACTTATCTAGTCTCTATGATTTTATTATTCCCAAACAGAAAAGTGACACATCTCTAATCTATATCTCTAACCATCATTTAATCTAAGATTCAGTCCACTTTTTTTTTGCTAATAAGAAATTCTCATGTGAAACAAGCATTCTTCTCAAGGGCAAGAGGGAGGCCCAGAGGGTGGAGTGGTAAGCAGCAGAGAAAGAACTTTAGTTCGGCTGTCCAGACACTGCAATATAGCAACATGAGAAAGACAAGCAGGGAAATGGATCCAGGAAGGATCTGAATCATGAATTGAGGCTCACAGAAGGAACAAAGATGGAAACTTCCATGAGGCAGGAGGACTGCTGTGAGTTCAGGCCTACCCATGCTACAAAGTGAATCCTAGACCAGCCTGAACTACATCATGAAACCCTATCTCGAAAAGGTGAAGAGAGAAAATTAAAAAAAGAAAAGAAGAAACTTCAGGGTCACAAAGATAGCTGAGTGGTCTAAGCACCTGCCTAGGCAAGCGCAAGGACATTCAATCCCCAACACCACAGGGCTGAGTCAGCCACCAAGACCATGGTGGTGCATGCCTGTAATCAGTGCTGGGGAGGCTGAAACAGGAAGATCACTACAAGTCCAAGCTGCATAGTTAGACCCTGTACCAAATAAATAAAAAATGTAAAAAAAAAAAAAAAAAAAGAAAGAAAGAAAGAAAAAGAAAAAGAAACTTCAAGGAACAGGAAGAAAGTAATTGGCAGAGCCTTCTCCCTGAGACAGGACTCACTTCAAAGAGGCGCAATTCAAACTTACAGACACACAATGAATGCTGGTGCCCCTAGAGGCCTCCACAGAGAATCAACAGTGGACAGGAGCAGTGCACCTGAAGAACTGCACTAACTGGCAGTGAGTGCTGAGGGCTCAGTTATCACCCAGAGAGCGACTGGCCAGGTGCCAGGTGCCTTCTTGGACAGGGGCTGACTGAGCTCAGTGGTTGCTAGCTCCACCTAGAGGCTCCCAGCTGGGCTCAGACTCAAGGCAGGTTCGCTGACAGCTGCAGACCAAAAGGTGCAGGTCTGGCTAGGCCAGAAGGCCCGGGCTCAGAGATTATCTACTACCCTGCCAAAAAGCTACTGCTGGCTGGCTGGGATAGACCAGCATGAATCAGGACTGTCTCCACACTGTTTACCAGTGACAGCAGAGATAGCTAGACGAACGCTTTTTTCTCTCTCTCTGTTTTGTTTTGTTTTTTCTCCATTGTTTGCTCTTGTTTTCACATGAGTATAACTGTAGTAGCCTCTTTATGGTTGTGGTTCTTTTCTGTTTTTTTATGTCTTCCTTCTCTCCCTCAAGTTTTCTGCACCAGTATCCCAAAGTTAGCACGACCCCCACTTTGTCCTCCAGCCTTACTTCTAATCTCTCCCTCTTCTTCCACTTTTCTATTTTTCTCCTTAACCCATTTTAAATTTTAACCCACAAGGGCAAAATTGACATGTGAATTTCTGGCTTGTTTTAGATTGTGTTATATTACCACAAATCTAGTTCATATGGCTAAACGTGGCAAATTCATGGTTAACTCAGTTTGTCATTTTCTCAAGGGCAATACCACCTCTCAAAACTGAAAAAGAAGAAGAAAAAAAAAAAACCCCTGAAACTTGCTCCTTGGAAATACAGGTTGGGAGGCTTCTTAGATATTAGAACGGCTTGTGGCCCCTCCAAAGCCCAACTCTCCTTTACAATGTCTTACTCCTAGGCACTTAATTCCTTGATAAAAAGAACAGGTTCAGATACACAGACACAGAAACAAGACTGTAATTACTCTGCCAAGTGACAGGAGCCTCCCCAGTTAGCTGCCCCTTGTAAGCTTCTATCCATTACACCAATGTGACCCTGTCACCAATGAGGCAACTCTTCCCTTTCTTGTCAGCATCTAATATGCTCCTTATTCCAAGTAGTCATCCTGACAGCCCTCCAGGTCCAGTGTGCCCTTTCTTCTGTTTTCTACTTCTACCAGGCCGCCAATGCTTGACAGGATGTCCACTACCTCTCTAGGTCAGCTTCATGGGTTCCCTCTTCCTGCACTGCTGGTACACGTGCTGCTATGAATGTAATTACTGTACTGTCTACTATTTTAAATTCTAAAGAGGACTTACAATTTGTCTATCTGTAATGAGTCTCTCCCTTCAATGCATTACACCCTAAGAACCAGGTCTTGGTCACCTTCTAATCACTCATCCTTGTTCTTAGCACAGAGGCAGTAGAAGAATCTGAAATAAAATTTCTTGGGTTCTCAGTGCCTGCCTGGCAAGTACAAAGTCCTGAGTTCAATTCCTAGTACCCAAAAAAAAAACCCAGGTTCTGACTCCATCATATACATCCTGTATGACCTCTGGCCCCTTAGCCTCATTATTCTCATGTATCTCATGTATAAAATGAAGATAACAGCAGTGGTTGTGAGCCTAAATGAATTAACATGAAAACATTCACAACACTGTCTGGCCTATCAAAGGCACTCAAGAAAAATTAACAAGTACCAGTGGGATTGAGAATGTGGCTCAATACTGGGCACACAGTAGGCTTTCAAGACAACTGATCACTAGATGCCTGAAGGGATGTGGCTTCTGGATGCGGCTTCTGTTTAGGTGGCGTGGCCACGCCACCTAAACAGAATTTAACTCGTCCCTAGGACTTTCCAACTACTCTGTAAAGTAAAAATGCTTGCTGCGTGTGGTGGCACCTGCCTGTAATCCCAGCACTTGGGAGGTTCACTGTGAACTGGAGGCCACCATGGAGCACACAGTAAGTTCAAAGCCAGTATAAACTACATAGTAAGACTCTGTTCAAAAAAATTAAAAAGATAAAGTTAAAATGCTCTCATAGACACCTGCCACAGTGGGAGATAAACCTAGAGAATATCTGTACATTCCTGAGTATAGTGTAACCTGTGCCCTCAATCAATAGCATCAATGTCACTGTCAAAGGCCAGAGACTACTTTTTATTGTTCTGTTTAGCCTTATCCTTAGGGACTGGCCAGGTAAATACATGCAATTGCTTTAATAATGCTGGCATCAAAAAGGAAATACTTTTTATGTAATAGCCCTAAGCTCCAACCACTTAGAAGCAATTTTCCTTGCAATGACCACACGGTCACGTTAATTACATGACACACAATGATGTGAATGTTAAGAATTCTTAAGTGCTATCATAAGTTTTTTGGCTTTCTTCTTTTTCTTTTCTTTCTTTCTTTCTTTTTTTTTTTTTTTTTTTGTAAGTATACCCCTATGAAATGAAATACAAATGAAGTTCCTGGAGAAAAATATACAACTTTATATTCAACTACCATTCAGGCAGGTAATTCAAACGTAAAACCTGGTATAGAGCCAGAGCACACTGCAGAGCCTCACATTAGCCCAGCACGAGTACACTATGAATGCAAGGAAGTCAGGCAAAGAAAGGGCAGTCACAGACAGGGGCAGTTTATTCTCACCTTCGCTAGACATCTTGGGCACCTGAAACTTCACAAGCAGCTTTTTCAACTGTTCTCTCACAGTCACAGCTCTGACAAGACCCTTGTAATTCAGGAAATGTTCCTGACACCATTGAGAGTTTTTATTATGCTAGAGAACAACACAGAGAGAGAAGGAGTATTAGAGGAGCATGGAAATGACTCTCAACTAGGACAATACCGTGAAGACAATTCTGTTCTCTTCCCCAGCTGCTTTTCAATGAGACAAGGTATCTTCAGATTGTTACTGGCCTTACCTGGCCTCATCTCTCAAAATAGATATTGGCAACCACACTCATATGGGAAGCCTCTGCAGCCTCAGTTTCCACACTACGGAGCAAAGGAGAACTGAAGAACGCTTTGCAGTCTCAAATACATAAATAAGACATGATCAGAATGGCCCTCAACCCTGTGGGTCTTTGTAAATCAATTCTCCTTTCAGCAAGCTTTCAGTTTATACCATTATCACTACAGAAGAGCAATATGCCACTTAAATGCAAAAATAATCTGCAAATTATTACTTGTCTCAAATATGATTTTGCTATCAACAGTGTTTAATTTTATCCCAAATTCTTAAGTATGACCCTTGTCTTGGATTAAATTTTTGCTCTGTGAATGTATCACTGAAATTACATTCTAAGCCAGGTTTAGAAAGTCCTTTAAATTAAAAAAAAGAAAAAGAAAAAGAAAAAAGAAATGTGATTCATAGGAGATTTTCCCAGAAAACTACTACAGAACAATACAATGTAGACCTATATCAACATTCTATTGCTAGGAAAAGCCTCAAATCAGAAACAGTACATTGTACTCACACAAATGAATTTTAACTGATTTAACCCATAAGTCACAGTATGCTTTTGTTTTAGGGTTTTTTTCTTGAAAACTATTCATTAACTGAATCATTTTCAAGTATCTGATAAAATAAAAATTTTCTCATCTGAAAAAGTATGTAAGTGAATAATGAATACATAAAATACTATTCCCTTTCCTTTTATTTTTTTCCATAATTTTATTGACAGACAAATAGCAACGTGACAGTTTCAAATCAAATTGGTAGGACAGTTTCAATAATTAACACATTGCATACTGTCTTC
>NDGN011296855.1:0-12379 GCA_002564285.1 Tympanoctomys barrerae
AGAGACCCACACAATCCCGGCTGAGGGCCCAGATCCCACAGCAATGTCCTGCATGAGTCAGGCTGAAGACCTAGGGCCCATGACGATGCCCCCCATGAGTCCAGCTGGAGGCCTAGAGCCCACGACCGTGTCCCCTGCAAGTCTCTATCAAGGATCTGCACTGGGATCTACACAACACTAGACAGTCTGCACCCGCGGGTAAAGGATCTGTGCCAGCAGGCCGAGGGATCTTCCCTGGAGCCAGAAAGTGATGCTCGAGGTAGGGACTGAACTCCTCCGAAGAGAACCACAGCCATGCTCAGCGACAGCGAGGACCTGAGCTCCTCTAACGATGAGAGCAGCAGGTTCATATGAGGACAGTCAGTGGGACGCGCTTCTCCAGGAGGATCGACAGCACTGTCTTCTCCTCCAGTGCTTTTGTGCTGCTGGCAGTGGTCCTCAGCAGAGCCGTTAGCATGCCACGATGCACCATCTCAGTTCAGGCGGGTGCTACAAGCTGACCGTTGGTCTGCTTGCACTGTGATAACTGGCCTCCTGATCGGGAAAGCTATGTAAAAAGTCAGGAGAAGCTGCAAATGTAACACAGATCCGTCAGAGCGCCACAAGGCAGAAAAGTGGACAGAACAGCCAATGATGCACATGGATGGGCTGCGGCAGTCTCAGGCCAGAATTTGGCTGGTTCCCTGCGCTAGGAAGAGCCCAGCAGGGACTCTGCTCCTCTGCCACCTGAGTAAGAATGGGCATGGTCGCCACAGGAGAGGAACCCCCCTGGATGATTCCTTGGAGATGCTTGTCCCTCTGGCTTTCCTCTTATGAACCTGCTGCTCTTGTTATTAGAGGGGGCTTGTTTAAAGTGCTGCTTAGGTAAATGCAGGGAGGCGCATAGTTTTGCGGTTTGATTCCCAGCTCCAGAAGCTGTACCAGACCTGCCCCAAAGGCAGCCTGAAGAGGCCAAAACAAAACAACCTCCTTCTCATCACTAGAGGAGCTCAGGTCCTCGCTGTCGCTGGGGATGGCTGCGGTTCTCTTCAGGGGAGTTCAGTCCTTTCCTCGATCACCCCACTCCCATGGGACAGGGTACAAACTGCCCTATTCTTCCCCATTCGGGGGACAGGAATACCAGCTTCACTTCCAAAAGAGAAGAAAAATTTACCCTTGTAGGTGTTGATTACAAAAAGTGTCATAGTTACTGACAAGTTAAAATGTAACTATTCAAGTGACTCTCGAGCCGCTGGTTTCGGTTCTTACTCCCTGGATGAAGAAGAGCACAGGCAACGCTTCCTGCCGGTGCCATTTACAGCAGTCAGTGGCAACTCTCAACTCCATAAGTTATGTAGTAAATGAATGAAATGGCCAAGTGTATGACAGAAGAAAAGCATAGATGAGCTTACTACTTAAACTACTGAGAAACATTTCATTCTTAAAAAGCAAGTACACAGCAACTAGCAGGGAGACGCGCTTCACGGTCTTTGTATTCCTCACAATACTCTTACTGCTCCGTGGGTAAGGCGGCCAGGAGGGCACTGCCTGGACTCCAAGTCCTCCCGAGACTGAAATGAAGCGGGCTCGGTGGAGACACCTGCAACAGCACTCCTGGAGGCGAGGCAGGGGGATTAGACATTCAAGCCTGGGGTATGCAAATTAGCAATTTAGTAAGCCCCTGCCTCAAAATAGAAGGCTACAGATGTGGTCCAGGGCCACAACCTTGGATTCACTCCTCAGTATTGGGAAAAAAAACCTCCTTCGTCTCAGGAACAGGCTTCAGTATGTTGCAGCCCTTCTGAAATGGATTTGTTAGTAGGTGCAAGACGGTTTTGTAAAGCCCCATGACAGCAGGATCTTACGAAGTAACTTAAATTTCCGCATCAGTCCATATCCGCACCCACTGCCTGGAGGGTCTACTTTCTCATCCCTGTGCGCATGTGCTCTGCGCAGGACCCCGCGCATGGAACGTGGCACTCGGGCTTGTTCTCGGCCTCCCGCCTCAGGCAGAGCGGACAGGAAAGCAGCGTCTTCTCCCGCCCAGCTTGGCGGCTGTCCTCTGCAGCAGCTGGATGGCTCTACAGTGGGCACCAGTAAGTGGTGCCTTTCCACATTGCGTGTAAACATTTTCACACGTGTGTAAACTCGGAGAGAGTTGCTAGGTGAGATACAGGCGCCCAGTGGAATTGGGATTTCAAGTGCGGTTTAATCTGCTGTTGCACCTGCCCAGATGCCCTGTAGCTACTTGCCTGACTAACCACCCTCTCTCTGTGGAGTGTCGCTGCCACCGAAGACGGGAACACACTTCTCACCCCTCAGCCTCCTCGGGTGGGCCTCTGGGTCTCTCTCTGTCCCACTTCCGGCCCACCGTCTTTCCCATACCCAGGCGTGGGAACTTTTCCTGTTACTCTACATTACTTTGCATTTTCTGGAACGGGATATAAATGGAATCATACTGTGAGCACACTTTCTCAGAGTCTGGCATAAGTACTTTGAGATCCTCTCAAATGTTCCATTAGTTCTTTGTTGTTTTGTCTGTTTGTTTTGGTGGTACTGGGGACTGAACCCAGGGCCTTTCCACTGAGCCATATCTACAGCTTTTTTTTTTTTAGACAGAATATTGCAAAATCACTACGTTGCCCAGGCTGGGCTTGGACTGTCAATCCTTTTGCCTCAGCCTCCCGGAGTGCTGGCCGCCCCACACCCAGTCCCTCCGTGTTACTGAGTAATATTCTAGTGTATATATCCACACAACAGTGGCGTGTTCCACTTATACTGGATGGCTTTGGGCTTGTTTGCAGCTTGGGGCTGCCGCAAATAAAGCTGCCATGAATAGTGGTACGCAAGTCTTTGTAGGGAGGCATTTTCATTTCTAAATACCAAGGAGTGAAGCGGCTTAGTGGTATGATGGATACAGTGGTATTGGCGCGTATCCGCGATAGAGCAGCGAGCTTCCGCGGCCTGCGGAGGCGTGCGTGCAGCCTTCCGCGTGATTTCCCGCCTCCCTAAACTCGTTCCTCCTTCCCCACTCTTAATTTTTAAAAACCTCCAGAGGGACTTTCAAAGGCAGTTGTGTCGCTTTACATCTCCCGCAGAGCTCGGCTTGCCCCGCACGCACGCGGCAGACTGTTCTGAACTGTAGCGTTCTGGTAGGCAGGTTTTGATCCCTCCTTCTCTAATGGCCAGTCACGGTGAGGATCTGGGGCTGATTCCAGATGACATCGTTAGGGAAATGTCTAGACTTTTGCTCACTTTTTAGACGCCTTGTTTGGTTATTGAAAGTTCGAGAGAAACTTTATATACTCTGAATTCTAGTCCTTTATCAGTTCTGTAGTTCACAAGTTGTGTGTGTGTGTGTGTGTGTGTGTGTGTGTGTGTTTTAATTCTGGGCTAGTATCTTCATTGTCTTACGGAGACCAGAGGCCTTTAATTTATATAAAGTCCATTCCCTGTTCATTAACAGAACGTAAGTTAGGTGTTGTGCTCTAAGTATATTTGGCTAGCCTTAGGTCACGATGATTTTCCTCTGGATGTTTTCTTGTTCTCACAAGGTGTGAGACTCAGACTGGGGCTGTGTTTTGCATTTGCACGTCCAGTTGGGGCACCATCACGAAAGTGGAAAGTGCGTGGCTCCTTCCTGGCCTCTTGCGTCCCTGCTTGCTGTAGTGCACCGCGCCCGTGTGCCCCCCATCCCACAGCCTGTTGACGGGGTCCCCCGCGGGAGCCATCAAGGACTCAGTCGCACTCCATCACCCCCTCACCTCCTCATCCCCTCTTGCCCACTTCCTCCGCTTCCGCGCAACCCCCTCCTTCCCGTCTCCACTCCAGAGGAAGTCCCGGAGGCTCATTCTCACCGCTCCCACCCCCTACGGCTCCACAGGGCCCAGAGCTGGCCTCCCCGTGGTCATAGGTCACGGGCTCTGGGCTCCCCAGCTCTGCCCACCGCCCGCCCGGAGCCAGCAGCCAGCAGCGAGGCTCCTTTCACTGGCCCAGAAACAGACTCGGTGCTGACTCGAAGGGCGCAGCTCTCAGCCCTGCAGAGCAGGCCTGCCTTGCCCTGGAAGCGTCCGGGCCCCTGACGATGCCTTTCGGCCTGGCCTCGGCCCCGCCCACCCCGCCTTGGCCCCGCCCACCCCACCGCGACCCCTCCCCCGCCCCCCGGGGCACATGCGCGAGCACCGGCTGGCTGGCAGCACGGAGCTGGGGACCGGATCCAACTTTTGTTCTAAAACTAAGAGCCTCTAGGAAAGCCACAGGTCTCCCTCCCCGCATCTGGGGGCAGAGTCCTCTCCAAAGAGGGCCGAGCCGTCAGAAATGCTGCCCACGCAGCCGCCAGGGGCCTAATCGCCCACCCCCACGGGCTATTGGCCCAGGAGAACGCCTGCCATCGCAGACCACGCAAGAATGTGCTCGCTCAGGCCCGCACTGCGGTGGTGCACAGCTGCAGCCCCGCACTCTGGAGGCTGAGGCAGGAGGGTGACAAGTTCGAGCCCAGCCTGAGGTTTAACAAGGCCCTGCCTCGAATGGCTCAGTAGAGTAAGCGCTTCCCTGGCAAGTGCAAGGACCTGAGTTCAGTCCCCGGTTCCAAAAATAAAAGAAAAGTAAAGGAGGTGGGGGTGTACCCTAATACCGCCAAAAGAGAATATTTTAATTGAGAACTTAATGTTTTGTTAATAACTTTAATACTCATTTCATAAAGTGATAGCAAAATAAAGTAGCTTAAGTAAAATACAGTGCTAAAGCTATCTTTCTCTCTTAAGATGTTTTAGTGTGGTTCCTATGCTTTTTTTTTATCATGTAGTATATGTGACTTACATTATGTTTCTATTAAACACTTCTGGAGTTTAGAAGTGAAATTCCACAATAAATAAAGTGGGTGATAATTGTAGTTAACTCCATCTAAGGTTTGGAGAACATTACCACGCTCACTAGCAAGGGTGAGCGTTGGCGCACATAGTATAGACGGAAGTACTGTACAAAGGCTGATGCAAAAAGCAAGTAACGCTTCAGCTGGTGTCGGAGCACACACCTAGAATTCCAGCATTTGGGGAGGCTGAGGCAGGAAGATTCCAAGTTCAAGCCCAGCCGGAGCAATCTAGCCATGTATTAAGAACCCATCTCAAGATTAAAGAGCAAAACCAATACTACCCCAGCCCTCATTGGAGCAGCCATGTCCCTGCAGGGGCAGGGGCTTTTCCTGGGGACACAGGTTCCTGCCTGCCCCACCTCAAGGTTCCCTCATCCTAAGCCAGAGCAGGGCAAGCAGCTGAGCTCACAGCAGAACCTGCACAGAAAGGAGACAGAGGAGGCGCCTCTGGGGTGTGCTGCCCGTGCGGACGGCTCTGAGTTTCCCGGGTTTTCGTTCAACCCAGTGCTCAGTTTTGGTTGCATTTGGATTGTTTTGTCTGGTTTGCTTGTTTGTGCTTTGTCTTTTTGAGACAAGGTCTCACAATGCAGCGCAGGCTGCCCTCAAGCTCACTCTAGCCCAGGCTGATCTTGAACGTGCAACGGTCCTCCTGCCTCAGCCTCCCAAACACTGAGAATACAGGTGTGCACCACCATGCCTGGCTCCATGTTTGGTTTTGAGCCAAACTTGGAGCACAGAAGATAAATTATGAGCAACTCCGGGTGGTGGCAGACAATAATCCCTGGGCTTTGTCTGGTTGGAATCAGAGAGATGTCACAGGCTGACAATGACAGAGTTGGAGACACTGGGGATGCTGTGAGGCTCCCCCCCATGCAGAAAGGAAGGTGCCTGGGGGGAGAGCGAGGCCCTCGGCTCAGGCCAGGACGTGCGCTGGCTTCTGAAGCTGCCAGGGCTGTTTCCAGGGCTGCTGTGTGCAAATGTGATGCTAGAAGTGTTTTCTTCTAAAGTATGTTCAAACATATTCAGCAGCACAGTGTGGATAGGTAACAACGTGGTTGTGTCAGTAAATTGTTCTTAAGAAAGTGGTGGGGCAGGCCTGTCATCCCAGCACTCTGGGAGGCTGAGGCAGGAGGCTCATGAGTTTGGACTCAGCTTGAGTAATTTAGCAAGACCTTATGTCAAAATAAAAATAATGGGCAGGAGCTGTAGCTCCGTGCCAAGACATTTTAAATTTATGTGTAATTTGTTATTATCAGTCTGATTGCTGCAACTTAAGAACTGTCTTTTGGATTCTTTTGTATCTATTTGACCACAATCAGAACAAGAGACTCCCCAAAATAAAATGCTGGCTCTGTCTGAGAGCAGAGCGTTAGCACATGACACCATAGTACGTTGTCTGCTTTAATCCAAGAATACACTTTATTTCCTGAATTCCGTTCTTTATAAATTCTTTCAACACATTCTAATTGAAAAAGCATTGCCGCGACCCTGTAGCCAACCAGAACCGAGAAATGCTCCTTAGAACTCCAATGAAGCAAATGTGGGGGGCCCTGCACAGACGAGGGACCATCCAAAGTGCGCTCCGCTGGAGCTTGCAGTGGCTTGGGGGCATCTCCCTAGCTCCCCAGGGAGCTTTGCGCCACCCCTGGGGGAGGACACTCCTCCCGGGCTGCTCCAGGTGAGGTGGACGCTCACCCGCCTCTCCCGGGGACACCAGCCTCTCTGAACCAACGCCTGCTGCTCATCTGAGTGCTTGGTCCCAGCTGTGTGGAGCCCGAGCTGCCACGGGCCTCCCTGGTACTTCCTAAGGCGCATTCGTTGGGCCCTTCTGCCCACATGGGCCACACCGTCCTTCCCATGCATGTGTTGCAGGGGCCCTCAGACTGAGCTACAGCGATGTATTTCTTCATCATATACCAGAGGTTCAACCCCAGGCCCTTGCGCTGAGCTATATCCCCGCCACAGCCCTTTTTCTTTACTTTTTTTTGTTTTTAACTGCAGAGGATCATAAGTTGCTAAACTGCCCATGCTGAGCTCAAACTTGTGCTTTTCCTGCCTCAGCCTCTCAGATTTCTGGGATCAAGGGTGTGCACGCCCAAGCCCAGCATAACTTGAAAGAACTGCTGCCCTAACGTTGGCGTAGTTTCTGATGGGATAGGAGTGTTGAGCAGCTTTTACCACAAAGTCATCATTCTCCCCAAAGTGAGTGTTGCTGTTCTTATTCTTGGTGCTCAAACATCAGCCTGCCCAGTCAGGGACTGTCCCATGATCATGCACACATCCCTGCAGTCAGAGGCGCCTGCACCCCACCTTCGTCTCAGCACTGTTGAGAGTATCGGAGCAGGGGAAGCAACTAAATGCCTGCCAGCTACTAAATGGGTAAAGAAACGCCCCTCACACAACATGGAATCCCGTTCAGGCCTAAACCCACCAGGTCCTATCATTTGCGACAGCATGTCTGGAATGGGAGACCTTTGTTGCCTGAACTAAGCTGGGCACAGAAAGACAAGTCCACGTGGTCTCATTCAGCGTGGGAGCTGAGACAGTGGGCCTCGTGGAAGTTGGGAGCAGAACAATAGTTGCCAGAGGCTGGGGAGCAGGAATGAGAGATGGAGAAGGTTGACCAAGGGCCGCCTAAGTTACACTTGGACAGGAGCAGGAAGTCTTAGGTGGTACTGCACCACAGGGTCCCTGTAAATAACAAAGCACGGTACATTTTAAAAAATTATTCATTTATTTATTTGGCACAGGGTCTCACTACACAGCTTGGATTCATAGTGATCCTCCTGTCTCAGCCTCCCTAGTGCTGGGTTTATAGGTGTGTGCAACCACACTCAGATTCAGTGGCCAGCATGGCATGCCGTACCTGGGATTGAACAAAGGTCCTTGCCCTTGCCAGGCAGGCACTTAGACCACCGAGTTATTGCCTAAGCTCAAGCACTGCTCATTTCCACAGCTAGAAGAAAGGAGTTTTTTGATACAGGGTTTCCCCATGTAGCCCAGGCTGGCCCCGAGCCCACTATGTAGCCCAGGCTGGGTTGGAACTCATGACGATCCTGCTGTCTCAGTCTCCTGAGTGCTGGGATCACAGGTGTGGGACACCAAAGCTTGGCTTAGAATAAAGGATTTTGAAATTTTTCACCATAAAGAAATGATATACTTGAAAAAAATTGGTTTAACTCTATTTAAACATTATGCATGTATCTAAACATCCAGTTACTCCAGCAATATGTAGAAAGTTATGTTTTTATGTATCAGTGAAAAATAGATTTAAAAAAGAAAAACGCCAAGCTGCTGCTCCTAGGGCTAAGAAGGTAACTTCACTTCCCGACGCTTCCACGCGCGGGCTGCTGCGGGGACCCTCAGGGAGGGCGCTTAGGAGCGATGTATGGGCTCTGATTTCAGCCAACTTCGGCAGATAGAGACCCAGCAACATTTCTGGGGTAAAATAAGCAGATGGCCAGTGTGGTGGTGCACACCAGTAATCACAGCACCCAGGCTGCTGAGGCAGGAGGATGGCCTGAGTTTGAGGCTGCCTTGTGGTACCTCGTCTCACAACATCAAAAGAAATAAGCAAAGCGCAAGGGCCTGAGTTCAATCCCCAGTTCTGCCAAAAGAAAAAAAAAAAAAAGAAAGAAAGAAAATAAGCAGACGCTCTGCTGTACTATCAGTAAACGCCTTCAGCCACGCAGTTGCTGGTTTTTGTCTGAAACTCGCATGAAGCATCCCAAATCCAGCTCTGCAGTGCTCAGCAGGGCAGCGCGGGGCTCCCACGAGTTCTTGGGGGGTTCAGCCAGCGCGGCCCACTGAGCTCAGGGCGCAGCCTTGCCCCGCGGAGGGCCCGCTCGCAGCAGGCGTCCGGCCAGCTGGCAAAGCATTGCAGCGGGAGGAGCACACTGGAGCTTCAGGCGGGTCTTGAACTGAAGTCCGCTTCCCGGCGCGGTCAAGCTGCGGGCCGGACCCCGAGCTCTGGTTGGAAGTTGCTGTCACTGTGCTTTGGGATGTGTGGGGTGCTGCTCTCCCCTGTGCACGCCACACCTGCTCTACCAGCCCCACGTTCTCGGCTCGGCCCCGGCCACCCCTGCTGTGGCCTGTGTCACCCACTTCCGGGCTCCATGCCTGGCCAGCCTGGTACCAGCTGTGTCACCTGGGGGGGGGGCATCTGGAGCTTACAACCAGCTGCAGTCTCCACAGCCCAGTGCGACGTGCAGTGCCCCCCCTCCCCTCCTGTGACACAATTTTCTGCCCCCTGTAAGGTCCATTCCTATTAAATTATGGCCCTGCTAGTTTGGATCCTTAATTCTAAAACAGTAGTGGCTCTTCTAGCCCAAACTCGCATCCCATTTCCCTCTTCGGTCTTCTTCCTCAGTTGTGCCTTCTCTCCTCCAGCCAATGGTGGAGAACTCAGATCCTGAAAAGCTAGACAAAGCCAGCTCCCTCACTTGGGTCAGCGATTAATCACCAAAGCTTGAGACGGAACCAAATGCCCAAGTAGAACCCCCAAGTGAAACAGATCCTCCCTTGCTGGCATTACCTAATGTGGACTGAAAAAGGCTGCAGGCACTATAGATAATGTGTAGGAAACATGTAGATGCCTAACAGATGTTAGATGTTTGAAATATAGATTCTTATTCTTTGATTGTGCATCAGGTAATTTAAGAACAGTATACAATGATGTAAAGCTTTGTGATTTTAGATTCATTCAAGAATTTAGGGTTATTACAGTACTAAAAAATTGAGTTTGTTGACAATGCTTTTTACATTATTTTGTGTTCATGAAAATTACCCCTTATTTGGCTCTTTAAGTCCCTGACAAGTAATTATAAAGAACTTCCAAAGCCATCGTACTCAGCCTTTTCAGGCTGTGTGAAGATGCTTACACAGCATGTCAAAAATAGTGAACACTTAATTTTTTAAAAATGTGTTAGTGTACAGGACTCAGTTCTGCCCCGGCCACCCTGCTGTGGCCTGTGTCCAACGTGGATGAGGACAGCTCCCCTCAGAATGCCCCTCGTGCACGCCCCAGCCGTGGTCCTCGCCACTCTCCACAGAAGCTCTGGAGTTCTCTTCCACAAGCGCCTTTACTTTCCTGTCATGGGTGCCACGGTGTCCTGAGTCAATTCAAAATTCTTTCCTTTCATGTCATCTTGACTTTGGGGAAGAGCTGGAGCCGCCCTGTGCCACACTGGAGAACAAGGTGGGTAAGGACAGACAGTGCTGCTTTTATGAGCTGCCTTGCTGGACGTGGCCACCACCTGTGTGACCACAGCTGGCAAAGACACTCACAGAAGAGCATGTCCAGAGCTGGCCCAGAAAGGGCCAGGACAGAGGGAGGGACATGCACGTTTGAAGTGAGGGGAATATCCTGGGGGAATTAACAGCCATGTACCTCTTCCTGTAATACATTTTTAAAACTTAAAAACATCATATCTTCTGATCTGCCCTAGTAGTGCCAAGCGCCACTTGTGCTTGAAATGTGGACCTAAACACAAATAAATGATCACAAAGCCCCCAGCGGAGCTGACAGGCCTGGGTTCCCAAGGGGCCTGGGTTGGCAGCTTTAGAGCCAGAGAGGAAAGGTCCAGAAATATGCTTGCAGCAGACGGGGCGAAGGTGCCGCCGGGAGAGCAGAGAGGGGCTTTCTCATTTCTAATCATGAGGAACCGCAGTATGAGGACTTCTTGTTGCTGTTGTGGTTCTCGGGGGTGCTGGTGGTGCAGTTGCTCGGTGCTGAGGGCGGAACCTGGGACCTCCCTGCATTGCCAGGCAGGCCTTGCACCCCTGAGCTGCCCCCTCCCCCCTGCCAGGTGAAGTAATCTCAGTACAGCTGTGCCGACACAGTTGTATAACCCCACCGATCTCAGTGCACTTGGGAAGCACATCCTGTGTCACTGCCTGACTCCTCACGGGGAATCACACTGATGTCACGGAAGGTGGCCAGTGGTCCTGCTCATCTACAGTTGCTCCTTGGTAGCAACAGGTTCCCTGGGACCCCAAGCTTCAGTGCTGTTTGCGTGTTTGCTGGATGCAGCAGCAGGCATGAGCTCAACCCGGCCACACCGGCAGTCTTGTGGATGTTTTTAAGTAGCTATGAGGCAGAGAGACTGGAAGAGCCCTTGGGCATTGCTGGTGGCTCATAAACCCTCTGTGATGCCACAAACAGTTAAACAGAGAAAGTCCACAAGATCCAGCCACAGTTACTGCTGCGTGTGACCCCAGAAGCACGAGCAGAGACCTAGCGGTACAGGATGCCCAGGAGCACAGCAGCCTGACACGCGTCGGGGCAGCACTCGGGCAGCTCGCGGGCTCGCTGATGGATGAGTAGATGAAGCACTGGCTTCCAGGGGCCGGACCGTGGCCCACTGTGACAAGGCAGGCCTGGTGGCCTGAATAACAGAAGCCAAGGTCCTGCATCCGGCCTAGAGCAGGCGCGTCCCCCTGGTAAGCACACAGCACTGCCTGAGTGCCAGCGCAGCCCACTGAGCTCGGGGAGCCATGCGGGGCCCTCGCTTTTCTGCGCAGACACAGTTTCCCTGGTCAGGTCACCCTCAGCTCCTCAGCCACCCGCAGACAGGCCCAGCAGTGGAGCTGGGCTGGGTGGGAGGGCTCACCATCAGAGCACAGTGGAGCACCACTTCGCCTGCAGGGAGGAGGGCGGGCCGGATGCATGCTGTGCTGGGACAGACTCTGCCAACTTGGTCCTGTGAAATGCACCTGTCACAAAAGGCCAGGGCAGAAGGCTCCACCCATGACACAGAAGGTGAGGGTGGCAGGCTCCACCTGTGACACAGAAGGCCAGGATGGCAGGCTCAACCTACGACATTCTCAGAGGAGCCAACCATCGGGACTGTGGGGGTGGGAGCCAGTGGGGACTGAAGTTTGGGTTCTGCAAGGTGACAAAGTTCTGCTCATGAATGGCGGTGCCAGTTGCACAAGGTGGTGAACCACCAGCATTTTAAACAAAGAGGCCACTGAGTAAGGCTCTCTCTCTCTCTGGCGGAACTGGGCATTGAACTCAGGCCTTGGCACTTGCCAGGCAAGCACTTATTCTACTGAGCCGCCTCCCCAGGCCCCTAAGGCTTTTGATGACACTGCCCACGTCCCACTGGAAGGTGACCTTTGGGCGGGCGCCCCTGTGGTCTGCCTCTGCAATGTGAAGATGCCCAGTCCGGGCCACTGTGGCCGGCCCAGCTTCGAGCCAGCTCCCGGTCTGTATGGTGCTTCTTTCAGTGCTGCCTTCCCAGATGGATCGGCCGGGACCTCACTGTCCAGTTTCCTGGAGGATCTTCTGAAACTTCAGCATGAATTACAGCTTAATCCTTCTGGTGCGTTAGCATCACAGCACTGGTAATTAAATGATCTGTTTACCAAATTATGAGAAAAATCATTGTGGGGACTTCCAAGTCCTGCAAAAATGCAAATAATTAGACCGTACTGTCGGATGGTAGTTGACTCTAAACCAGCAGAAGTGGAAAGTCCCGGATCAGTTGTGTCTTCTATTTCTTTTCCTTCTTTTTTTTTTTTTTTTTT